>OY804601.1:26837746-27045101 GCA_963680895.1 Fragum sueziense
TATTTACTAATGTATGTTTATGTATTAACAGCTGGGTATATCTATGGCATCAAGCAGTGAAGACAGTGTATCTACATCCGTATATCTGACCATACTGAAGGGTCTAGAGAGACTACTACTCACTGATGTATTACTACCCAGTGATGCAGAGATGATTGTCAAACTTAGTGTAGACAGGTATGTTACATATAAGCCCTTTCCCAAACAGGGAATGTTTGGAGTGGTCAAATTTAAAACTGCTGCGGATGACAAAATGTATTTGATGCAGACAAGACTTGATAAAAAATTTGATTTGTATAGAATTAAGCACAGAAAATATTGAAAAGGGAGAAAATACTAGACACAGAATTTTGATTGAACACGAAAGTGCTAAAGTTATCTGCCCTTGAATGTCACAAAAGCATTGTTTTAGACTTTCGGGGTCTCTAGTTATCATTTGCAAAAAAAACCCTCTTAGAAATGGCTAAATGCTGAACAGGCATTTCATTTATATAACTTGTATGTACTTGTATAATCTGCCTTATTTTCAGGTTATGCTTACCCAGTCCACAACGATCACTGGCAGCTCTAGGACTGTTGTTCACTTGTATGTACTCAGGTAAGATTTACAATTGTGACCAGAGGCGCATTCTTTAGAGCGAGATTTCTTTAGGGCGAGATTTCTTGAGATATCTTGAGATTTCTTAAGATGTTGTAGGATAAAGCGTTCTTTAGAGCAAGATTTTTAAGACCCTCAATGGGAGGCGCCATTACCCTATACTTCAATATAAGAGAAAATTGGCCGAGTTGTTCCAAATGTTCCATGGTACCATGCTAATGCCCCACACTTCATACAAATGACATCATCATGATGTCATTTGTATGAAGTATGAAGCATTTTAAACACCTTGGTCATAATCTAGGTCTTAAAACCGCTTTACCAAAAACATCTTAAGAAACCTTAAAAAATCTCGCTGTAAAGAATGCGCCTCTGTCAAACAAACTACCCTCTGTAGCTTGTTTATTTCATATATGTGCAGAAATTAAGTCAAAATTGTGTAATATTAGGAAAATGAACCCCCTTCTTGTATGTTCGAACCCCCTTCTAAGATATCCTGGATCTGCCTCAGAGTATTATATCAGTAATATTTTGTCATGCTGAAATCAAAGTACAGGTTTGTCAACACAAACAAATAAATCTAACTCATGACATATACTCCGTAAATATTGACCTGAACCTTTTGAATATGCAATTAGTAGTTGTAATGGGAAATAATCACTCTCCAACATATGTTGACACGAGAAGCATGTGCAGAATACAAAGTCATAAACCCTATGGAAACTATCAACTGCTAGACGGTAAGCACTGCTGATTATTCCGTGTCAAAATTATTCATTTCATATTCATCGGGTTCAGGTCAATATTTACAAAGTATACATTATTACTGCATGTATATCTCTTATTATCATCTCTATACAGGCAAGCAGTACGATGGTTACAGTCCACGTCCACGTGAACATGAGACATTCAATATGGAAGAACCAGCTAACATATACCAGGATCCAGAATCACTCATTGTAGCCATGGAGAGAGTCACTGTGCTCTTTGATAGGTAACTAACACTCTTTTACCAAATCAAAATTGAGTAATTTGTTTCTAAATGGCAGAATTTTAGGCTGCTTTAAAGTGAAGGATTAATGCAGATGACAATTTGAATATTACTTAGTAATGACAATGCATATTGATGCTTTTCATCAAAAACCATGTAACTGCAGCTGAAAACAAGCTGCAGTTATGAGGCTTTTGAAAAAAAAGTTACAATATGATTGACATTACAGTCTTCGTTATTTCCTTCTTTCCTTTTGGTTTAGTTTTTACCCTGTCTGTCTAGCTTCAATATTTTTATGCAACCATATATTGAAAGTGGGGCAACGCATATTGCTCTAGTGTCTGTCTGCACTATGCTGTATGTAATTATTGGCTGTTAATTCTGTAGTAAAGCATAGGTGTATTACCATAGCTGTTGAACACGGCGTTAAACTACAATAAATCAAGTCTACATGCATTTCAGGATAAAGAAGGGTTACCCGTACGAAGCTCGTGTAATATCGCGGGTGTTACCCTCGTTCCTGGCTGACTTTTTCCCACCCCAGGACATCATGAATAAAGTGATCGGGGAGTTTCTATCTAGTCAACAACCCTACCCACAACTTATAGCTAAAGTCGTCTTCCAGGTATTTAATCTAGATTACTTCTTTCACAAACAATACCTAGCGATAAGAGAAAAGAATATGCTAGTATCCAGCATTTTACCTTTTCACTCAACATTTACTATGCTAAACCATCCAAATATCCATATTCATACCAACAACTAATAGCTAAAGTTGTCTTCCAGATATTATATATAATGGATATTATTTACTCCCTTCCCAAACAAGACCTGGTTTTGAGGTCCATGATATAAATGGCTTGAAAAAAAAACATTGAGACAAAAGAAGAAAATGTTGATAACCAGCATTTTCTCCTTTTGCCTCAATATTTTTATGCCCTCATATCAAAAGATTGGGGGCATATTGTTTTACTGTGTCTGTTTGTCTGTCTGTCCATCTGTCTGTCTGTATGTCTGTCCAAAAACTTAACATTGGCTGTTTCAGGTGCATTCATATTTCACAAACACATCCTGTTTATGTTGAATAGCAGACGAATCCTATGTTTATTAATATCCATTTTTGGTCTTCAGCAGCTTTCAATTAGTACCACTCTTAATTTTGTCATTTTGGGAAGGGTTGATAATAAAAATGCCTGGTTTTGACATCACTAGTCAGGAAAGCTTTTGAGAACATAGAGAGAGATGGGAAAGGCTATTTCTCTTTTTCCCTTGTTTTTTTCTGTGTTAAACCACACAATTTTCTATAGTTTGAAATTTCATTGGACCAGTCGACAAGGACAACCTAAACTACTGAGGGTCTTGGTTATGGTATATTGTCAATACAGATGCATTCATTGCATTGCCTGTTGCGAAAAAATGCATCTACAACTTGAATGCAGCATTATTAACAAATATGACAGTTGATGTTTCTCAAACTAATTTTGTTTTCTTTCCATCAGGTGTTCAGTAACCTACATGAACAACGACAACACGGACTACTGAAGGACTGGGTGATGTTATCTCTCTCCAACTTTACACAGAGAACACCGGTAGCCATGGCCATGTGGTCACTTACTTGCTTCTTTATTAGTGCTTCTGTAAACCCATGGCTCAGAAACCTGTATCCTTTCTGTGTGGATAAGTGTTCATTTTTACAGTTAAAATTTCTACCACTCTTAACATTTTTAACTCAACTTTTTGAAGAAAATGAGAGCTTATACTGTCACCTGGGCGTTGGCGTCGGCGTTGCAACAAAGGTTAAAGTTTTTTCAAACATCAATAACTTCCATACTATCAAAGGGATTCAACCCAAACTTAGAATACTTATTCACCATCACACCCTCTACCTTACTACCAGGGCCCATGACCCTGGCTCCACTATTTTTGGAGTTATGCCCCCTTGATACTAAGCAACTTAGAAAGTCAAGCGCTCTGTCTTCGGACAGCTCTTGTTCTGTTTGAGAATGGTTTAGGCGACAACAGTGGTAATTAAAATTGACGGTATACCCTCATCAATTTCTGTTGCCACTTAAGACACTTAGAAATTGACAAGAGTATACCAATATAGAAGTTGCACAAAGTCTTTGGTATCTAAGGATGGGTGAAATACCTAAATAATCTGTGAATTCATTATAAAGATGTTTGTGTCCCGGTATCGAAAGATCGGGGGCATTTTTGCTTTACTCGTGGCTGTACGCCTGTCTGTCTGTCAGAAAACTTAACATATTGCCTTTTCTCCAAAAGTATTCGACATACAAAGCTCAAATTTGCTATTTAACTTCCTTTCAATGATAGGTATCTGTTCCATGCAATATGACCTTCCTCAAGGTCATTTGTTAACCCTTATCAATCCTTTAAAAGAAAACTTAACATTTTAGAAAATGGCCATTTCTTGGGCATTTGTGTTTCACAAACACATCTTGTTTACACTGGGTCTCTACGGCTTCACATTATTCTGCCAAGAACCCTAAAGATGTAAAATTGTTGAATTTAATTTCCTTAACACACCACTAGATTATCATATGTGCTCAGTCGTATGGGTAAGATTGAAGTGAGTGACAAGAAGTTATTCTGTATGGCGGGACTGGACTTCTACAGTCAGCTGACGGACGACGTTCAGCGACGAGCATTCCACGCGACATTCCAGACTGTACGGACCAATCATCCCGACTCACCGTACTCTGATCTATTAAACCTGCTTGTTAAACCACCATCGTGAACATCTTTGTTTAACCATTACCAAAGAGCAGAATTTTGGACTCGTCCAAATTCAAAGATGTTGCAGACGACAATTTCAAGTGAATACAATTCAAAGTTTTTTGGGTAGAAAACATTGTGGGAAATGAAGAAATTGATTTTCACTAGCAATTTCTTCATTTCCCACAATGTTTTCTGAATCCTTCATCTTGTGGGCTGTCAAAAGGTGTCACTATGTGGTAAGGGGTAAAACAACTCTCATGAACATACTTGCTAATTCTTTTTATGCCCACTCAGGATAAAGGCTTTGGAAAACATTGTGGAAAATGAAGAAATTGCTTGTGACAATTTATTACAATGTTTCCTACCCAGAAAGACCAACAAAGTATAGTCTTATTCTTTGGAATTTGTAATCTGCAACATCTTTAGATTAGGTCAAGTCTAAAATTTTGCTGTCTTGTAATGGGTTAACATCCCCTGTCATGAATTGTCAGGGGATCATTAAACCTTTCCCAAACAAGACCTGCCTTTGACGTCCCTTATAGTTAAGGCTTGGGAAAACAATGAAACAAAAGAAGAAACTGCAGATAACCAGCAGTTTCTCCTTTTGTCTCAATATTTTCTGTGCGATATTTTACACAAATCCAATGTTTAATAACATCTATTTTGTATTTGTGTCAGTTTTTGAAGTGGATCACCCTAAAATTTTGCTGTTTGGGAAAAGGTTAAACCTTTCCCAAACAACAGTATTACAGGGCAGTCTAACTTCAAAGGTGTTGTAAATGAGAGGTTTTTAGATGGACTTTTCGAAGAAATTAGAGCTTATACTGTCACCTGGGCGTTGGCATCGGCGTCGGCGTTGCAACAAAGGTGAAAGTTTTTTCAAACATCTGTTTCTACTTATGCTATTGCTCTGAACTTTGCACATGCTTTTGTGACCATACTATTAGCCTCTAGGCAAAGATTCATTACTCTCACATTTAATTTACTGAAATTTCAACCTTTTTTTGACTTAGAAATTCTGGGTTAAGCAACTTAGAAAAGTCGAGCGCGCTGTCTTATGGACAGCTCTTGTTCTTCTTACGGCACTCTCAAAATGAAACCATCCAAATTGTGGAAAGGGATTATGGATAGGGCTTTTATATTTTATATGTGACAAATGTGACATATGCTCTGGTAGTTAGTCAAGGTCAAATATCATGGTCATGTTTATGAACCATAATTGTGTTGTTAACCCTTTCATAAGTTTAGGTTCCCTAACAGTAAAGGCATAGAAAACATTGAAGCAAAACAAGAAAATTCTTATAATCAACATTTTCTTCTTTTGCCTCAATGCTTTCTCAACCCTTTCATTTAGGGTCATCAAAACTAGGCCATGTTAAGGAAAGGGTTAAAGCTTTCAAGCCGACTGCCAGGATATCTGATACCATTATTTGCAGGCTTCTTACATTATTTGATATTTATATCTGATGAAATCAATATGTTCTAATTCATTTCGAGCAACAAATTTTTCATTGGAAGACTGTCATTGTTTGAATTCAAAGCCTCGTTTGGGATGTCTATGGGTGGAGTCTTTGATGTCATAATGCTGTGTAACAATATGACTTACAAGTCATCTAATGATGTCCACATTATAATGTGTTGAATGGATGCAGAAATAGATTTGATCAATTTGTAAGAGCCATCACCTCTATTGGGAGAGTGCCTTTTAACATCTTGAATGGCATAGTTTAGAGATTAAATGCAATATTGTTAATGAATAAAGCAATTAAGTACAATTATGTATAAGTCTTCTGATATGAAAACGTTTTGCACTTGTAAGGGTATTATTTGGAGATTTAACTTTGTTAACCAAGAATTTAATACATGTTGGAAAAATTTTATGCTGTATGTTTCTACCAGAAACATAGACCTGAATCATATGCACTTACAATAATTATGCACTGAACCCTTAACCCTTTCCCAAACAGCAAAATTTTAGGGGGATCCGCTTCAAAAACTGCCACAAATGACAAAATTGAAGTTATTAAAGATAGAATTTGTGTAAAATATGGGATAGAAAATATTGACACAAAAGGAGAAACTGCTGGTTATCAGCAGTTTCTTCTTTTGTTTCAATGTTTGCCCAAACCATTTTTATCAGGGACGTCAAAACCGGATCTTGTTTGGGAAAGGGTTAGATATTATACTAGTCCTAGCTGACTGCTGCAGGAGGCACATTCATCTGTGTTCTTTTTTGTCATTGTAAATTCAAAATGTACTTGTGTTCTATGTGAAAGCTATGTTCGAAAGGTTTAGTAAAATGGTCCTCATACCACAATTATGTATTATAAAAATCGCCTTTCTCAGTGTTTAATTTATATCTAATACTTAAAATTTGTCATGTCTAAAAGATTGTCATGAAATATCATTCATTGCATTCTTAAGTGTTGTTATCTCTTGTTTGTAATCAAGTCTATAGAAATTTTTCAATATTCTAATTGCTCAAATGCATAATACTGCATGTTAGAGAAAGAATCATTCCCAAATAATGAAGAATAATGAAATAATGTCCCCAGAAGAAAAGGGATTTGGAAAACATTGTGGAAAATGATGAAATTACTGATGCTTATTTTCAACGACGTTTTCTGCCAAGAAAAACCTAAAAATGTAGAATTCTATTGACTTGAAATTTTTGTATGCAACATCTTTGATTTTGGAATGGTCTAGAATTCTGCTGTTTTTGAAAGGGTAAAATGCGTTCTAAGCATAAAAGCATTACAAGGGCGTACATGTAATTATATGAATGGTAAGATAAATTAGTTTTGCATGAGTTACAATGTATATTTGAAAGCAGTCTTGTTGAATGATGCTTTGTGTAAAATGTGTAGCTGAAACTATGAAAGAAATAGCTTATGAAAATTTTAGACATTTTCTGCCTTTGCCGCAATATTTTAAGTGTTTTGTTGTGACAAGCAATTTTTTTCATTTCCCACATTAGTTTCTTCACAGAAAGACCAAAAATATAAAATTTCAATCACTTCAAATTGTCATCTGAAATATCTTTGAATTCAGATGAGTTTAAAACTTTGTTGTTTGTTAATGGGATAAGAGGTGTTCATACTCATTTCATCATGTATGTCATTATAGTCCATTCACAATATTATGATGCATGGTTACAAAATTTACTTAACCCTTTCCCCAACAAGACCTGGTTTTGACGTCCCAAATAGAAAAGGCTTGGGAAAACAATGAGACAAAAGAAGAAACTGCTGATAAACAGCAGTTTCTCCTTTTGTCTCAATATTTTCTATGCCATATTTTACACAAATCATATCTTTAATAACATCCATTTTGTCATTTTTAGCAGTTTTTGAACTAGATCACCCTAAAATTTTGATGTTTGGGAAAGGGTTAATATGTACTTGTAAAGAACACATTATCGAACTCCAAACTACTGTAATTTTGCATTGGATAGTTTGAATCTTGCAGATGTATCACAGCTGCAAAATTCAATCTAACACATGCAAAATAGTATTAAAAATTAAGAACCATTTTCCTTTGTTGATCTAGGTAAATTTGATAAACATGTGCCATGATATCATGAATAGGACTATAGTATTATGATTTATAATACTTGTGGTTCACTATTATAGGTACTATGAATAATGCATTCCAAAATTTGATAAATGTGTTTAAATGTTTTGTGTATGTACCAATCTATTTAATGAGAAAGATTATTGATGTATTAAAAGAGATTTCAGCATAAAGAAATATTGTTTTAACTCATTCCCACACATTAGTGAATGCTTTTTGACACCCTTCATGCCCCCCATGAAAAAGGCATGGGACAATATTGTGGGAAATGAAGAAAATGCTTGTTACAAGCAATTTCTTCATGTCCCACAATGTTTTCCACTCTAAAACACCTATAAATTGAGAACAGTTCATTTACTTGAAATAGATCTAGTCTTTTTCAACATCTTTGTCTATTTGTAAAATTTTGCTGTCTGATAATGGTTCGATTCATCTCTAGCAGGATAATATCTGGATAGAGTTACCATACACACAGTATTAGCCACGGAATGATTATAGACAACTATCTTGTCTCTTTCATTCAAAATGTTGTATCTACAGACTTTCTGATGCCTCACAAATTAAATGCTTTTGCAAATATTGTGTTAAATGAAAAAAATGCTTATGACAAGCAATATCTTCATTTCTCACAATGTTTTCTACCCATTTCTCACAATGTTTTCTACCCATAAAGATTGAAAAATGAAAAATTTCGCACACTTGAAATTGTCGTCTGCATTATCTTTGAATTTGGAATAGTCTAAACTTTTGCTGTCTCATAATGGTTTTAACCCCCACCTACAAAGAAGAGAGGGATATATTGGTTTTACTCTCCTTGCTCTAACTCGAGGACTGCTTGATGTAGGAACATGAAACTAAATATACAATTGTTGCCCTTGACCCAACAAGTTGCCCTATCGTTTTGGGGTCAAGAAGGTCAAGGTCACAGTTGGACTTTGCTATACGCCTACCCCCTCTCATACGAAGTAGAGAGTGTATTTTGGTTTCACCATGTCTGTCTGCCCATCTGTTGTTTTTGGGTCAAGCCGGTCAAAGGTCAAGATTACAATTGGACTTGAGTCATATGCCACATATGAAGAAGAGTTTTTTATACGCCCGAAGGGTCGTATTATGTTATCATCTGCATCGTCTGTCTGTCCGTCCGTCTGTCCGTTAGCAAATTTGTGTCCGGTCCATAACTTTCAAAATATAAGGCCTATAGTCTTGAAACTTCACAGGTGTATAGATCTCATAGCTAGGGTGTGCAGAGCGCAATATCCATAACTCTACCATTTGTAATTTTTGAGTTATTGCCCTTTGTTTGATTCAGTTAGCAAATTCGTGTCTGGTCCATAACTTTCAAAATATAAGGCCTATGGTCTTGAAACTTCACAGATGTATAGATCTCATAGCTAGGATGTGCAGAGCACAAGAACCACAACTCTACCATTTGTAATTTTTGAGTTATTGCCCTTTGTTTGATTCAGTTAGCAAATTCGTGTCCGGTCCATAACTTTCAAAATATAAGGCCTATAGTCTTGAAACTTCACAGGTGTATAGATCTCATAGCTAGGGTGTGCAGAGCGCAAGAACCACAACTCTACCATTTGTAATTTTTGAGTTATTGCCCTTTGTTTGATTTTGTATGATTCAGTTAGCAAATTCGTGTCCGGTCCATAACTTTGAAACTCTTGAAACTTCACATGTGTATAGATCTCATAGCTAGGATGTGCAGAGCGCAATAACCCTAACTCTACCATTTGTAATTTTTGAGTTATTGCCCTTTGTTTGATTCAGGTTGCAAATTCGTGTCCGGTCCATAACTAACTGCATGATGTAGGAATATGAAAGTTTACACAGAACTTGATGCCATTGACTAAAGGAGGTGCCCTATTGTTTTGGGGTCATGCAGATCAAAGTTCAAGGTCACTGTTGCAATTTGTTATAGGCTACCCTCACATACAGAATAGAGGGTGTATTTTGGTTTCACAGTGTCTGTCTACCCATCTGTCAGTTTGTAGACTTTCGACAATTCTAGTTTTTTGGTCCACTAGAACTATGCGGGTAGCTCGACATAACTGTTAGATCTACTATTTCGCTTGAGTATTCGTGCTCAGTGCACTTGTGTGTTTGTGTAACAGAGATATTACCTCAATATTTCACACTTGGATCATGGGCGGATCTAGAGGGGGGGTCAGGGGGGTACGGACCCCCCTGGCATTGGCCGAAATTAAATTTTAACTATATAAATTCAGTGTACTGTTACATATTTATTACATTTTAACGTAATTTAAGCCATAATTTGAGCTTGGACCCCCCTGGAAAAAAATCTTGCCCCCCCCCTCCCCCCTGGCAAAAATTCCTGGATCCGCCCTTGTGGATAGATCTACCTCATGCCACGACTTTGACATTGGGACCATGACCTTTCACATTGTGACCTTGACCTTGGGGCTTGACTTTCTTGATAAAAAGAAAATAATCCTTGCTTAGCTTTAGGCCTAAATCACATACAGACACTTACTGTCAAAACTTTTCATGTGAGCGCATGACTTTTTCCTCCTTTTATTTTTTGAAAGACAATGTGGTCTAAATAAACTCATATAATCGTCTTTAATCGTCTACAACGAGTTTCCGAAGTTCAGCAGTATTGAGTTTACAAGTTAAGAGATGGCCGTTCTGTGCCACCATATAAATTACACAATCCGGATTTTACCGTAGTTTAACAGGCGAACAAGGGAGAAAACTCTGGAGGCTTGACAAGTCGGTGTTGATAGTTACTGACATTTTAACTCGAAATGTCGGTTTTCAGTGAAATTGAGCAAGCTTCGCCGATCGAAGTATTCAAATTGATAGCACAGTTTAAAGAAGATCCACATCCAAACAAGGTCAATCTCAGTGTTGGAGGTAAGAGCAGATATCGCATGACACAATCGGGACAAATCGTCCGCTATTTTGACACATCGCGGGTAACACAGGATGCTGCATAGAAACCATTCAAATGCTTTTGCCTGATAATTGCCTTGTTAGTTTATCAATGAGGGTTTCATACATAATTATGACAAGAGAAGCGTCCAAATCACAGGGTCTTCTTGAAATGACTTTGACAGTGACCTTTAGATCTGTCTTTTATCTTTTTATTGGCATCACAAAATGGAATTCATGAAATTTATTTTCTATGATTACATCTTATGTGTTTACTTTACATTATGTATACATAATACACTGATTGTTGTACTTGTAGGCTTTCATCCTTAAGGCTAGATCTACCTTTTTACCTTTAAATTAGTAGATGAAGGTCAAGGTCATGCATGAAGGTCACATAAAGAAGTTTTGAAGAGACTTGTTTTATTTCAGCGTATCGTACAGAAGATGGCAAGCCATGGGTTCTGCCTGTAGTGAGGACAGCGGAGGCTCAGATGGCCTCAGATCAGACTCTGAATCACGAGTACCTGCCAGTGGCCGGACTTGAAGATTTCCGTAATGCTGCAGTCAGACTGCTACTGGGGGAAACTAGCAAACATCTCACTGAAAACAGGGTAAACTTGAACACAGAGCAACTGATACTCAGATAGAGGGGAAGACATATTGTTTTACCATTATGCATTTGTCTGTTCAGCTGTAGGCCCTATGTCCAAAAACTTAACATTTGCCATTTCGGGGGCATTCATGTTTCATCATCTTCACAAGCCAAGGGTGACATCTACGACGTAACATCGTTTCTGTATTCACCCTTGGCGTATTTAGTCCGATTTTCTTGGTCTCCTGGAAAGCGTTTTCATTGGTTCCAGCGAGGTCTCGCTGGAACCATTCAGATTGTAGAGTGATGCATTTGTTATGAGTAACTAAATCATGACAACAGGCGGGAAAAAGCATTGCATTTGCAACCCAAAAACACAAAGATGGGTGATTTTTCCTAAGAATTCCACTGCAATAGACAGAAATTCCCTAATTTTAATCGTCGAATTATCAAACTTTTGACGATTCGACCAAAAAAGCAACTAACTTTTACATAATCCGCATGACGTATGACATGAAAGACAATGCGCGTTAATGACGTCATCAATAATGGACGTAAACAACCAGCAAAACAACCGCTAGGTGGCGCTTCGCAATTTCAAGAAAATCGGACTAAATCCGCCAAGGGTGAATACAAACATAGGTGGGTTCAACCTTGGCTAGCGAAGATGTGTTTGTTTTTATATCAAACCCAAACCCTATGTTGTGGGTACCCATTGGAGTCGTCTTGATGAGACAATTACAATGATTACACACAATAAAGGGGTTGATGAAAAATTGATGAAATATTGTATCAGCGTTTTTCCTCATAATTTTGGGAACGGGTCCGGTACCAGGCAAATTGGGAAAAATGTGTTGTTTTGTCAAAAATTGGGAAAATATTTTCAACACAGACTGCAACAAAACTTGAGTCCTGTGCATAGTTAATCCGAGTCTTCTCTGATGTAAATACGCTCTTTGATATTTTGATTTTTCGCTATTTACATCAGAGAGCGTTGCTCTTTGAAAAAATCAAGAAGTTCGCAACAAATTGTTGCGCATCGTTCACCGTCCGATCTTAAACGCTATCGTTAAAACCCCTGATGATATCGATAAATGAACCATTTATTGTTATGGCTGCTGAAAAAATTACGACCAAAAAGTATTTCTAAAAGGTTAATAGGCAATGTTTTGCAACAACCCTCACCTGAGCAGCCTTTGTTTACCTTGACCTTCCATTCAAAACCAAAGGTTATACTCATCCAGCAGGCCGATTTGAAATGAATTTTTTGGTCTGGTATGACAAAAAATGATTTATTGATCTATACCCTACAGTGTTTTACCGAGTGATTCGATATGATACACAAAAACAAAGCTTCAAGTTACTTGTAACGTTACTGAACTTTCCGCTGTTTTCAAAGAGCAACGCTCTCTGATGTAAATAGCAAAAAATCAAAATATCAAAGAGCGTATTTACATCAGAGAAGACTCGGATTAGTGCATAGTTAACTACATGAAATCAATGGAAGGGACTTCCAGTTTGTATCTGGATATTCTTTTCTCAACATTTGAATGAGATTGATTGAAATTTCATTCAAAAAGAAGGAATAACTTTGGTATTGGGAATTTTCTTGTCAGATTTTGCGAAAAAATACCCTATTTGGCATTGGGAACGGGTCCTTTTTACGGACCCGTCCAAAGAAGGAGAAAAAACGCTGTGCATTTTGAAAACCTACCCTCTTATTTATAGCTCTGCTTTTAACTGTTGACTGTCTTTGTGACAATGTGCACAAAGTACTTTCCAGCATTCTCAGGCGTCAGGGTTCTCATGCAACGTTCATGAAATGTAATGCAATAATGCAAATGCGGTAGACCGTCCAATAGGATTCGGTTTTTTCGTTGAACAAATACGTCATCGTCACGCCTCACTGGTCTAAAAATAGATTGGGAATCCTCTATCGTACAAATATGGCTGTAAACATCGCGAAGTTTTTCAATGTTCAACTTGCTGAAGATGACGTTCTAAGAGCTGGATTGCCGTAATCATTTGTTTAGAAACATTATAATTCAGACTTGAGAAGGTTGCTGCACTGTCGTGTACTTTTTAAGATAGGTATAGCGGACGATAATTCACCTGGCAGAGCACTCCATTCGATTAGCATGGGCTGCTCTGCCAGGTCAATTCTCGTCCTCTATAACTATGAAATAATCATTTGACAAGTAATGTTTACACATACGGTCCTACCTTAGCTTTGTCGTGTCGCTCGTGCTACTCGCTTACCCTTTCCAAAACGACAAAATGTCATGTTGGGCCAAATTGAAAAAAGTCTGCAGACGACAAAACGGATGTCAATACTTTTAGTGTTTTATGTCAGAGAAAATATCGAGGCAAAAGTAAAATGATCATCAATATCCAAAGAAGTTATTCAATCTCATTTTGTCTGCTGTGCATGTCTTTTTAATCTGATCGATCATCATTTTCTTCTTTTGCATCAATGTTTTCTTAAGAGTTTTCTGTTAGGGACGACAAAACCGGTCTTGTTTGGGAAATGATTAATCTAGAAAAAAGCTAGAATTTGTCGCTGAATGTGATTTGTCATGATACCCCCACAGGCTTTCATTACAACAGAGGGCAATAACTCACAAAATAAGCAAGGTAGAGTTACGCTTCTTCCACGTTGCACTTCTCCTTGGTGAGATCTATCTACCCGCGAAGTTTCATGATCATAGCTACTTTACTTTCACACTTTTCGATGTTTTTTCTGGTTAAGCTGCTGAGGAATCTCAAGAAAAAACGTTTGTCATTTCTGGTCTGTCTCCGTATCTGGAATCAATGTTGCATGTTGAATATGCGCAATGTTTCGTAGTTTTAGTTCCCGCCTGCATTATCTACGATCGACTAATATCTCGCTTGAAAACGATAATTTTTCGCTAACACTGTTACGAAAAAATTGTCCGATTCATGACCGATAAACAAAATATTAGACTGGTACCCGGCAAACGTTGTTGGGGGATTTCCCATCGGAAATCTATTTTTAGCACAAATTGGCGCGAAAATTATTCCTTATTTAAGTAGAATGGTTTGTTGTACAGTATATACTATAGCGGGAAATAAATACCTCTCTGTGTGAGTTTTGCATTGACAGGGTTTGTTTCTTGCCTTGAGCCTTGGCATGTTACAATTGGTGGCAGCGGTGGGATAATGACAACTGCCATAACGGAGTTGCCTTAGCCATGTGTTCCCAGGCTATGTTTCGGGACGAAACTTCTGGGATTGGGAATAATATAATGTTTGTGAAACGTTGTAGTGCAATGTGCAAATGAGGTAGACAGTCAAATTTTTGTAGGATGGTTTGTTGTAGTATATAGCGGGAAATAAACACCTCTTGGTGTGAGTCTAAGCTTTGCATCGACAGGGTTTGTTTCTTGCCTTGAGCCTTGGCATGTTACACTCAGTAGTGGGAAAAAAATCATCATCATAAACCCTTTCCCAAACAAGATCTGGTGGCGACATCCCTAATAGATATTTAGCTTGAGAAAACAGAGTGTCAGACTTCAGGCCTGTAGGAAAAGGGGGGCTAAGCTAACCGCCCCCCAAAGTTGGCCAATTTTCCTTATTTTATGCAGAAAATTTAGGGAAAATCCAATTTTGCCCTCCTATATTCAGACACTGGCCCAGACAGGAACTTGAGCCCCCACCCCAATATAAAATTGCTTTCTACGGGCACGGACACTGGGCTGAATTTCCTTTTTAGCAAGCCGGGAATTTATGTCTAGGGAGCTAATGTCACAGCCCTAGTGTCACGTCTTCAAAAACTTTAACCTGGTCTATATCTCAGGCACTATAACAGATACAACCTTGATATTTCACACATGGATACTTCTCGCCAAGACCTTTCAATGGGACCATGACCTTTGAACTACTGCTGGGCTTTTTCCAGGCATGTTGGGAAAGGGCCCTGACCAAAAATTGGGAAAATTAAATCAACAAAACGCTGATTTTGGGAAAAATCAATAAATGTAAAAACTGGTATTTTTTATCATTTAGGAGAGATATAACAAATAACAGGCTTAAATGTCTATTTTCTTGTTTTCCAGGCACTAACTTCTTTACAAAGTTATTCCAGTATTATATTTATTAGGTTTTGAAGATCTTTTAAGCATTGATTTGGGATTTTTTTTCTAAATTGGGAAAAAATTTGGGGCCTTTTGCATTGGGAATGGGGTCCTATGAAATGGGAGAAAAAGCCCTGCCTAGTGATCTTGATCTTGGAGTTTGACCTACTTTTAAAAAACTTTAACCTGGCCTATATCTCATGCACTATTATAGATAGAGCCTTGATATTTCACATCATGCCATGACCTTTAGATCATGACCTTTGACCTAGTGACTTTGACCTTGGACTCCTTATTTTATGACAAGCTCTCGTATTGGCGAGCTACTTTGTCCGCAGACAACTCTTGTTACTCAGCACTTTCTGCTGTTTATCCATTATGGCATGATGACACTTTTTGTTGCCCCAGAAGACCAAGGCTTTGGAAATTTTTGTGGAAAATGAAGAAATTGCTTGTTCCAACATTGTTATTCTGTTTTACAGGTTGGGGGTATAGAAGCTCTAGGTGGGACTGGAGCACTCAGACTCTGTGCTGAATTCTTAAAGAAAAATCTCGGATATGATACTGTCTATGTTTCAAATCCAACATGGGGTAAGTGCTTTAACATTTTAACAAAATAATCCTTTCAGTCCAAAACAACACCTGGTTTTGATGTACCTGATAATCATAAATGGAAAACGACTTTTGAAAGCTTCGAGTGAGAAGAAGAAAATACTGATGAGCAACATTTCCTCCTTTTCTCTCATTGCCTTTCATGCTTTTTCAATCAAACATCCTGTTTTTCATAGCATTGATTTTGTGGTCTGCAGCTCTTTTCAATTTGGAACTGTTTAAGCTGTTTCAGAAAGCATAAGTTAAACTGGCCTGTTATCTGATGCTATTATCTAACAGGGATCTATGCAGAATGATTTGAAACTGCAGAGGCTCAGTGTCATCTAACCTTTATTCATGAACTTCAAGCATTATAGTGTGTACGCAATCATTCATGAATGTTTGTAAACATTGGGGAAAAAGAAGAAATTACTCAAACTTTTCATTTTCCTTAAATGTTTGTTATCAGTTTTTATACGCCCAAAGGGTCGTATTATGTTATCGCGTGCATCATCTGTCTGTCTGTCTGTCCGTTAGCAAATTCGTTTCCGGTCCATAACTTTCAAACTATAAGGCCTATGGTCTTGAAACTCCACAGGTGTATAGATCTCATAGCTAGGGTGTGCAGAGCGCAAGAACCACAACTCTACCATTTGTAATTTTTGAGTTATTGCCCTTTGTTTGATTCAGTTAGCAAATTCGTGTCCGGTCCATAACTTTGAAACTATTAGGCCTATGGTCTTGAAACTTCACAGGTGTATAGATCTCATAACTAGGGTGTGCAGAGTGCAAGAACCACAACTCTACCATTTGTATTTTTTGAGTTATTGCCCTTTGTTTGATTTTGTTTGATTCAGTAAGCAAATTCTTGTCCGGTCCATAACTTTAAAACTATAAGGCCTAAGGTCTTGAAACTTCACAGGTGTATAGATCTCATAACTAGGGTGTGCAGAGCGCAAGAACCACAACTCTACCATTTGTAATTTTTGAGTTATTGCCCTTTGTTTGATTTTGTTTGATTCAGTTAGCAAATTGTCCGGTCCATAACTTTAAAACTATAAGGCCTATGGTATTGAAACTTCACAGGTGTATAGATCTCATAGCTAGGGTGTGCAGAGCACAAAAACCACAACTCTACCATTTGTAATTTTTGAGTTATTGCCCTTTGTTTGATTTTGTTTGATTCAAATAGCAAATTCATCTCCGGTCCATAACTTTGAAACTATAAGGCCTATAGTCTTGAAACTTTACAGGTGTATAGATCTCATAGCTAGGATGTGCAGAGCACAATAACCCTAACTCTACCATTTATAATTTTTGACTTTTTGTTTCATTCAGTTTGCAAATTCGTGTCCGGTCCATAACTTTCAAAATACAAGGCCTACAATGTTGAAACTTCACATGTGTGTAGGGTGTTTGATTACATTATCTCAATCTGATTAAATTTGTGAATATTTTAGTTAGTTTTAGTACTCGGGTACTTGCAACACTTCATGAATATTTTAGTACTCGGTGAATTTTGTTTTATCGGATACTTGCAAGAGACTTTTAGAAAAGAGCAGGATATCAACTAATGTCACACAGCCATTTATTTCTGAGCTTCGGGTGTATAATGCCACGCCCAGCGTTGCTCTTGTTAACATGAATTGCTTCAAAATCATTATATTTGGTGACATTTAATGACATATATGCTGTTGGTAACTTTTGAAGGCAAAACACATCCTGCATTTTTGGGTGCATCCTTAGTAACAGAAATAGATTAAGGTATTCCTTGTAAATTTCCGTTGCCATGGATGATGCCAGGAAAAATATGTGGGTATCTCTCATTAATTTCCGTAGTCATAGATGATGCCTGAAGATGCACAAAATGTTTGGTTTCTAATGATGGGTTGTAATCTATTTAAGGCGTAGTTGGTCCCCAACAGCTTAACCAATTCCCAAACAAGACTTGGTTTCGACATCCCAAATAGAAAAGGCTTAGAAAGACATTGATGCAAAAGAAGAAAATGCTGATGTTCAGCATTTTCTTCTTTTGCTCTGATATTTTCTGTGCCATACTTTACACGATATTTAGTTTTAGTACTGTCCATTTGGCAGTAAGAAGCAGCCTTCAAATTGGATCAACTGGTCTAAATTTTGTTGTTTAGGAAAGGATTAATCTGCTGGGTAGAACTCTGGCAGTATTATCCCTTTCCCAAACAAGACCTTGTTTTGACGTCCCTGGTTAGATAGGCTTGGGAAAACATTGAAACAAAAGAAGAAACTGCTGATAACCAGCAGTTTCTCCTTTTGTCTCAATGTTTTCTATGCTATATCATACATGAATTTAATCATTATCAACATCCATTTTGCTGTCTTCAGCAGCTTTTGAATTGGAAAACCCTAAAATTTGTCGTTTGGGAAAGGGTTAAGTGATTCAAATGACCTGGTGTAGCTTATCTCTTGATATCATAAATTACGAGCTCAAGATGTTTCGTAAAAATAGTTTGGTAATATTTTCTTGCATATATTACAAAATTATGGACTAAGATATTAGTATATTTGATGTATTTTAAGCTATTTTTGGAATATGAACATGTCTTGCTTTAAGGTCAGTGCCAGGTCAAATGATACGTAAATTGATATTATAGTCCGTCTGATGACCCAGGCAAAAAATGATTTCGCTGCACCCCCCTATGTACCAAGGTTGTTATATACCATTTTAAAGCTTGAAATATGCTGGATACGATGCACGATGTTGTCAAGTTGTAAACCTGTGCAGGTCCCGTGTAAACATACAAATGTGTGGGTGGGGTAAGATAACAAATAAATTATTTGAAATACATTTTTCAAATACAAATCCACTTAAACCCAATCTCTTAGGAATGTACTCATTCGAATGCATAAAATTACCATCTAATGAACCAGAAGAGATATACAAAACACATTTTAATCAATTATACGCAGAAATAATGCTCAAATATCTCGTCAATTTGCATATGGTGGGTGGGGTAATTTAAGCACAGTAAAATACAAACAAATAATCGCATAAGTGTTCCGTGAAACGTTTGTGCAACCATTTATAGGTTAAATATAACTAATTTGGATCTCAGTAAAACATCTTCATCCAATATCTTAACAGATATAAACAAGACACAGTTCTATGCCGATCTTTAAAATGCCTCCTCTTTCCCTGTAACTTGCAATATAGTCTGTCAGATGATATTAAATAAGGACGCTATTTAAGGAATTATTTGCATCCCTTACCCATGATGTACCAATGTTGTTATATACCATTTTAAAGCTTACAATATGCCGGATACGATGCACGATGTTGTCAAGTTGTAAACCTGTGCAGGTAGCAAGTAATCAAACACATATGTGGGTGGGGTAAGACAACAAATACATTACTTGAAATATATTTGCCAAGCGATAATTTTCTTAAACCCAACTTTAGGATTGTGCTCATTCAAATTCATTAAATTATTATCAAATAAACCAGATTGGATATACAGAATACGTTTCAATTGTTTATAAGCTGAGTCAATTTGCATATGGTGGGTGGGCTGTTTTATAAACAATAATATACTTAGCCACACAAACATATAGTCGGATTATTTCTCTGTGAAAAGTTTGCACAACCGTTTACAGATTAAATACAACTCTTCGTTAAATACCGTCACCCTATATCTTAACTGATATATACAAAACTCAGTTTAAGACTGCACTTGACCCCCCCCCCCCCCGCTGTAACTTACAACATAGTCCGTTAGATGATATCACACGAGGGGCTATTGAAGGAGTTACTGCATCCCCACCCCGATGTATGCTGTTATATACCTTTTTAAAGCTTGAAATATGCTGGATACAATGTTCGATGTTGTCAAGTTTTAAAACTATGCAGGTCCCGTGTAAACACACAAATATGTGGGTGGGGTAAGATAAAAAAATGAAATGCATTTGTCAAATATAAATTGTCTTAACCCCACCCTTTTCTAAATTTTCCCACTCAAATGTATGACATTATGATTGAAATATCCAGAAGCGATATACAAAACACATTTCAATCGATTTCACCAAGAAAAGAGCAATGACGGATCCATGTTTTTTTTAAAAGGTGGATTCAACTTTCTTCAAGATTCTACCTTAAGAATTTAGAAATTAACTAAACTAAATTCTTATGAATAAGAAAGTGATGTCAGGGTCTTACTACATTTTGTGTTTGGGCCATGGGCCAGTGTAATTGGGAAAATAGCGACGTTTTATCCTAAATTGAGGAAAAGTAAAACATGTTTTAAAACTTCAAATTAGACTGTAGGTATGTAAGATGCACTTGTAAATACTTTTTGTTTAAGAAAATTCATCAAAACTGCGGGAAGTATGGGTGCTCATATGGACTGTTCACTCAAGAATTGGAATTATCAGTCTAAATCTAATAACGATCACATTGTGACCAGAAAAAAAATATTACAGAGATTCTTTTTGTGGTGATCACACCAAAGATGTGCTATCGGGGCACATAATCGCACAATGACAGCTTATAAACGTGATGGCTGTAGTGCTTATGATAACCATAGGCCTCAGTCACTTTATAGCTATTAAACTAATTGTAACATATTTTCAGAATTTGTTTATATTTGTGAATTGTGTGGTAAAATGAAGTCTGAAACGTCAGTTTTGCTAATTCAAACGAAGTCAATTCGAGACTGGTACCTAACGGCACAAAATGAGAATACGTCTTAGATAATATGGATATTACAATGCTTATCAAGGTTGTATATGTTATAAGAATTTATACGTTATCGTTAATGAGAAAACGATATATTCATTAATTGAGTGGGAGATGTATTTGGATTTATTTATCCGATTCGGACCTAAACTTCCAGAAAAAATATATCCAAAGTAGTAATCCAAATTCGATGGAACAGATAAAATGTGATGGTTATTAGTTTACAAAACCATATTTTGAACGAATGGCTTAACGAAATTATTACGAAAGCCATTGCGTTATAAAATGACCTTTACAATATAATCATTATAATATTTCTATGAAAGGTACACTTTTCACCATAAGATGGGGAATTATCAAAGTATATCATTCTATATAATCTGATCAATTAGCTTTCAAAACTTTCCAACTAAAGCTACTGCTGTCACTATGATACTTGTTAAAGCTAGCTTTTTTAAATTGTGAATCCTAATTTCGACGAGACATGATTATTAGCATCACAGGAATTTAGTGTGAATATCCATGGAAAGCTTAAAAAGAAGACCTTTATTATAAAGATCTTGCGTCAAATAATAAAGGTTTGTAACAATTATGTCGTTAAAGAATAGGACAAGTTAGTTGTTGTACAGAAGATTGATGTAGCAAAATGTGAATGACCAAATTAAGGAGATGAGCCAAAAGTGATTGTTTCAGATGGATTAATGGAGAAAACAACTTAAAATATATAAATGCAATAGACATAGAATACCATATACAAGCTTAGAAATGACGAAAAATAAACACAAACTATACACATATATATATCGTCGGTGTAAATGCAAAACCTCGTATGTCGATTCTTTAATTTTCAAAGTACAAACTTGTGTGCCCAGTTTAGACAATACTCGCGGGTTTTGAGATATTTTACTGATCAGTATTAATGATACATTATTTGTGAACAATATTTCCAAATTTCAAGTAAAACATTTCAGTTTGGGAAAAGTTATTACACTTTTTTCCCTCCCCTTTAAAATTTTGCAAAACCGAGATACGAGGTTTTGCATTTACAACGACGATACATGTATATAAAACCAATGCAATTAAAATCTATGAGCAATGCCAAAATCATCCTCAATTTTGTGAAAAATCAGTAACCTAGTGTTATCAAGTTTTGTCAAGTTTTGCATTTTTATAGTGTTGAATTTCCGTCCTTCAGTATTCCAAATGAAATTAGTTTTGATATACATCACACATTATATCATACAAATTAATGACGAGAGACCACCATGGCGGTGTATGCTTACATGGAGTTACAATATAACAAAACGTCCCTTACGCGTATATGCCCTAGGTCGTATTATCAACACCGTCTAGCTAACTATTGGTCAAAACCATCATCGAAGACCCAGCTAACACATACCATTTCGTCCCCTATCGAAAATAGCTATTAATCTTTTGTATCAACAGACGGAAAAGCATGCGAAACGTTACATCGATCCTTTCAATCAGATAAGCGCTCTCTTTTAAGGACCGTTTTGGTTGAATCTTCCCTAAATAAGTGACTGCATTCGGTCAGCTGTATCACCAATTGAATTTTAAGATTTTGTAACAGAGGTTAAACACATTGTATCATGTGTAGGTATCCGATGTTGGGTAAGAAAGCATTTTAGCAATTTTTCGAGGAAGGTAAACTCTTGATACAATGGTCTGATTTATTCGAAAGTACAATATTAAATGAGCAACATCTTCGATAAAGGCATAGAAGGCCCATTTGATCACTCTAGCTGAATTGTGCCCCCCTTTTTTAAGTAAATTTATAAAAGATAGATAAAGATCAAGGAATTTACAGAAAGATTTGAGAAAGTGGAAACATGAACTTAACAAAACGATTCTCCAAAAGAGATCTTTTTGCTAAGCCCATGAAAGTATTTTACTCCTAAAGGGTCATTCATATATTAATTACGTCCCTCTTATTAACCATTATTTAAATTTTAAATATTCATCTTTGTGTGAATCTTTACTGTCCTCAAAATTATTTGTATTCATTTTCCAGATGAAGTCAGAATCAAAATGAATGTTCTATATATCTATTCCATGTGTATATCTACTGTTGGCCGCCATCTTGGACGCTATCATATTATTAGTGTGTTGTCCAGTGATATCACAGTGCAATCTTTGTGATTCACCAATCAATATATCTCTTATATCAAAGAATGCTAAAATATTTTCAGTGGATGCTCTTGCAGGGATTGGTGATCCATACAAAATGAGTTTTGCTATCTGACTATGAATGAATAAAGCAGAGATTATTGTAAGCTACAGGGAAAAGGGGACATTTGAGAGCAGCCTAGAACTATGTCTTGTTTATATCTATTATATCTAAGATGTTGTACCAATGTCCAAATAAGTTGTATTTAATCTATAAACGGTTGTACAAACGTTTCAAGAAACAATAAAACGAGTATTTGTTTGTGTGGCTAGTACGTTTTCTACTGTGTATAACAATTATCTAGCAACAATATGCAAATTGACTGACTACCTGGAATTATTTCTGTGTATAAACTGCGTATAATCAATTTAAATGTATTTTCTATATCACTTCTGGTTATTTAAATCATAATGACATGCATTCGATTAAGAACCTTTATAAAAGAGTGGGTCTGACAAATGCATTTCTTACCCCACCCATATATGTGTGTGTTTACACGGGACCTGCGCAGGTTTACAACATGACAACATCGTGCATCGTATCCAGAACATTTCAAGCTTTAAAATAGTATATAACAGCATTGGTACATCGAGGTCGTATGCAGCAACTCCTTCAATAACCCCCTTGTGTGATTTCATCTAATGGACTATGTTGTAAGATATAGGGGGTGGGGGCATTTTCAAGTGTAGTCTAAAACTGTGTCTTGTATGTACATGTATATGTCAAGATATAGAGTGAATGTGTTTTACTAAATTCGAAATAAGTTGTATTTAATCTGCAAACGGTTATACAGACGTTTCAAAGAACATCAATGCGAATATTTGTTTGTGTGGCTAAGTATATTACTGTTAATAAAACACCTCATCCACCACATGCAAATTGGCGAGATATCTGAGCATTATTTCTGCGTATAATTGATTGAAATGTGTTTTGTATATCTCTTCTGGCTTATTCCAGAGTAATTTGATGAATTCGAATGAGTACATTCCTACGTGATTGGGTTTAAGACGATTTCTATTTGAAAATTGTATTTCAAGTAATTTATATGTTATCTTACCCCACCCACATATTTGTGTGTTTACACAGGACCCGCATAGGTTTACAACTTGACAACATCGTGCATCGTATCCAGCACATTTCAAGCTTTAAAATGGTATATAACAACATTGGTACATCGATTCTTAGGGGTGAAACGATCTCCTTAAAAGCCCTCTTTTTTGAAAGAATTAGACGGACTATGCTGTAAGATACAGGGAAAGAGGGGGCATTTTCAAGAGAAGCCTAGAACTGTGTCTTGTTTAAATCTGTTAAAATATTAGGTAGAGATGTTTTACCAAGACCTAAATAAGTGGTATTCAATCTAAAAACGTTTGTGCAAACGTTTCATGGAACAATAATGTGATTATTTGTTTGTGTGGCTAAGTGTTTTACTGTGCATAAATTACCCCACCCACCATATGCAAATTGACGAGATATATGAGCATTATTTCTGCGTAAAATTGATTGAAATGTCTTTTGTATATCTCTTCTGGTTTACTTGATTGTGGTTTTATGAATTCGAAAGAGTACATTCCTAAGTGATTGGGTTAAAGACGATTTCTATTTGACAAATGCATTTCAAATAATTTATGTGTTGTCTTACCCCACCCACATATTTGTGTGTTTACACGGGACCTGCACAGGTTTACGACTTGACAACATCGTGCATCGTATCCAGCATATTTCAAGCTTTAAAATGGTATATAACAACCTTGGTACCTAGGGGGGTGCAGCGAACTCCTTAAATAGCCCCCTTATTTGATTTCATCAGACGGACTATTACAGGTAATCACAAGGGTATCTTCAAGTCTGCTGGGTTTGCACACATCAAGGAGTACAAATACTGGGACGCGGCTACTAAAGGTCTCAACATTACAGGCATGTTGGAGGACTTAAATGTCAGTATAAATTTCTATATCATTCTCCCCCAAATGATAACATTTTAACCTTTTGTCCAATCAAAGAGAAGACCCTTGTCTATAAAAGGAGTATCTGAGTGCTTAGAGTCAAATTAACCCATTGCCAAACGACAAAATTTTGGACTGTTCCAATTTGAAAGGTGTTGCAGACAACAAATTAAAAGTTGATGAAATTTTAAAAATATCTCCATTTTGGGTTAGAAAACATTGTGGAAAATGTCACAAGCAATTTCTTCATTTTCCACAACGTTTTTCAAAGCATTTTCTTATGAATGAGTCAAAAGGTGACAATGTGCTGGCATTATGTGCAGTAAAGGGTTAAAGACGCCTATGGATTGGTCCATATTTGTGACTCATTGTTAACAGTGATGCTTAAGACCCCAGTCACCCCACTAGCAACCTTGTAGGAAAGAAAATTTTGAAAGTCAGAGTTGTTTCTATTTATGCCCACGTATCGAAAGATTGGGGGCATATTGTTTTACTTGTGTCTGTATGACCATCTGTCTGTCCGAAAACTTAACATTTGCCTTTTCTCCAAAAGTATTTGACATACAAAGCTTTGGTATGCAACTTCCTTTCAATGATATCTATCTGTTCCATGCAAATTGACCTTCCTCAAGGTCATCTGTTTACCTTTATCAACCCTTTACTTGAAACTTAACATTTTAGGAAAATGGCCATTTCGGGGGTATTGGTGTTTCACAAACACATCTTGTTTTCTATGTTTTTTATGATATTACATTGAGATTTCTAAATGAGCTAAGCTGCTGCTTAATCTAATTTTGTCATCTGAAAATCTAGAAATGACGTCAGGCGAGACAATTCTAATGAGTACCCACAACATAGGTTTTGATAAACACTTAAAGATTTTTTTTTCATTTTAACCCATTACCACACAGTAGCTCTTTTTGACTCCTTGCAAGAAAATGGCTTTGGAAAACAATGTGGAAAATGAAGAAATTGCTTGTGACAAGCAATTTCTTCATTTCCCACAATGTTTTCTACCTAAAACTACCAAATAACGTTAAATTGTGTTCACTTGAAATTGTCGTCTGCAACATCTTTGAATTTGGAGCAGTCTAAAATTATGTCGTTGGTAATGGGTTAAAAAAAACACCACTCAGTCCCTCTTCTCTGTAACTCTGAACCATGTTTTACTTCAGGGAGCTCCACCAAAGTCTGTTGTGATATTACACGCAGTAGCTCACAACCCTACTGGTGTGGACGCTACAGAAGAACAGTGGCAGCAGATAGCTCAAGTGTGTAGAGAGAAGGCGATCTTCGTTGTGATGGATAACGCCTATCAGGGCTTTATAACGGGGGATGTGGACGCTGATGCTTGGTCCAGCAGATACTTTGTGGATCAAGGATTTGAGTTTTTTGTCGCTCAGTCATTCAGCAAGAACTTTGGTCTATACAGTATGTACACCAACAATATGGATTCTTTCCCAAACAAGACATGATTTTGATATTCATAATAGAAAGTGCCCACGAAATGTTGAGACTAAAGTTTAATTTCATATACTTGTTTGATAACGACAAAATTAATGAAGATATTTCAAATATATTCAAAATTATGCTCCTTCTTTGCATGTCATGCTGATCACGGTATCATTCTGGTGGTTTTGCTGTGACTTGGAAAGGCTATAGTCATACTGAAATTGCAGATTTCACATTGTTTAAATAGGAAATGAGTGGGCCCTTGTTTCAATTAATTTTGC
Organism: Fragum sueziense; assembly: GCA_963680895.1. NCBI lineage: Eukaryota > Metazoa > Mollusca > Bivalvia > Cardiida > Cardiidae > Fragum > Fragum sueziense. Next base: position 26,864,404 of record OY804601.1, read on the forward strand.
TTACCGCAAGACTTGCCCTGTAATTGTAACTTAAATTTCTCAATGATTGTCTAAGAGGAAGGGACATTGTCCCATTCAAAAAATCTTTCCCAAATCAATGGTTTTGTTTATTCAAATGTGTGCAATCTAATCTTATTCTAAACTAGTATAAAAACAATCAAACAAACTTTCTAGTTTCATTCTGTGATGGAGTGTTCTTGTTTATATATTTCCAGATGAGCGTGTTGGTAATGTAACAGTTGTATGTAACGATGAGAAGACAAAGACGCGAGTGTGTTCCCAGATGGAGCTGCTGGTGAGAACCATGTGGTCTAATCCGCCCAGTCACGGAGCTAGAATCGTCGCTACAGTACTCAACAATCCAACCATGAGAGAAGAATGGTAGGTCATTTATATGATAATAGACACTTTTCTTCAAAAAAACTCATTAGTACAGCTTTAAACAAGCTGTAGTTATGAGGTTATTGGAAGAAAAGCAATGATTTATTTCCGCGTTAGCATTTCTTTGTTATTCATTACAAAATTACGGAGTCATTCCATTTGCTCTTTATTGCCAAAAATCTATTTGATAGTTGATCATCACTGAAACAACACCTTTTTCACTTTAACATGCAATTTATAGTTTTCTCTCAATGTTTTCTATGTTAAGACATACACTTATTCTATCTTTAGCTTCAACCATTTTGTCATCTGCAGTTTCTTTTGAATTTGACCTGTCAAAAATTATGTTGTTCGGGAAAAGATGAAAATTCAAATTGAGATAAATCAGATATTCCAATACCTTTCAAACCCTCTCAGATTAAAGACATCAAGCCCAGGCATTGTTTGGAAAGAGTTTAACAATTAACTCTTTCCCAAACAAGACCTGGTTTGACACCCTTGATAAGAAAAGCTTGAGAAAACATTGAGGCAAAAAAAAAGGAAATGATGTTAATCAGCATTTTCTCATTTCACCTCTGATAATCAGCATTTTCTTATTTTACCTCAATGATTTATCAGCTATATTTTGCAAATATCCTATCTCAACCATAACAAATTGGTTGTCTGCAACAGCTTCTAAATTGGACTACTTCGACTAATTAGTACATAATCATTTGGATTACTTATTTGGCCATTTGGGAAACTGTTTGACAATATATACACTTGCCTTTGAAATCAGAATTCCTCCATCAGATGATGAATTATAATCTTCTGATTGATGTTTGTTGTAGGAAGGGTTATATCAAGCAGATGGCCGACAGAATCAAGGACATGAGACAGAAGCTCTACCAGAAACTGAGGGAGACCAAGTGTCCGGGAAACTGGGATCATATTGTTAACCAGAAAGGCATGTTCAGCTACACAGGGCTAAATGGTAAGTACAAATATAACCACAAGACTTTTAATTAGTTACATATACATGTACTTAATTTAAGATCATATTGTTAACCAGAAGGGTATGTTCAGCTACACAGGGCTAAATGGTAAGTACAAATATAACTACATGACTTTTTATTAGTTACATATACATGTACTTAATTTAAAATCATATTGTTAACCAGAAGGGTATGTTCAGCTACACAGGGCTAAATGGTAAGTACAAATATAACCACAAGACCAAAATCATATTGTTAACCAGAAAGGCATGTTCAGCTACACAGGGCTAAATGGTATGTACAAGTATAACCACAAGACTTTTAATTAGTTACATATACATGTACTTAATTCAAAATCATATTGTTAACCAGAAAGGCATGTTCAGCTACACAGGGCTAAATGGTAAGTACAAATATAACCACAATACTTTTAATTAGTTACATATACATGTATTTAATTCAAAATCATATTGTTAGCCAGAAAGGCATGTTCAGCTACACAGTGCTAAATGGTAAGTACAAATATAACTACATGACTTTTAATTAGTTACATATACATGTACTTAATTCAAAATCATATTGTTAACCAGAAAGGCATGTTCAGCTACACAGGGCTAAATGGTAAGTACAAATATAACCACAATACTTTTAATTAGTTACATATACATGTATTTAATTCAAAATCATATTGTTAACCAGAAAGGCATGTTCAGCTACACAGGGCTAAATGGTAAGTACAAATATAACCACAAGACTTTTAATTAGTTACATATACTTAATTCAAAATCATATTGTTAACCAGAAAGGCATGTTCAGCTACACAGGGCTAAATGGTATGTAAAAATATAACCACAAGACTTTTAATTAGTTACATAAACATGTATGCTGAGTCAAAAAAGAAAATGTGCACAGAGAATAACTGGAATTTCTGTCGTAATTTTGAATATTGATATTATAATACTGGTATCAAATTAAAGATAATTCAATTGCTTATAAGAAGGTGTTTTTTTTAAATTGTGTGAAATGGTTTTTCTTGTGTTTTCTTAAGATATTTGAGATAGGGGTCAATTTCAAAATTCACAGAACTTGCTGACGAACGTGAGAAGATTAAATAATGTAATTTCCTCGGGATTTCTGCTTCAATTCCTATTGTGACATGTCTTAAATGAATGACGGCAAACATCTGCAGTTTCACTGATCGAACATTACGTTTCGTTTTATCCTTTGGAATTTCATTGCGTTCATATTGCAAGACACGTTCCACGTCCTGCAAATTTTTGAGTGGACACTAAATTTTGCGAAACTCAGGCGGAAGAGATGTTCGGTCCTTAACCACACTCAGGACTAATTTTCACGTGTCCCTTGTCGATGACGATGTGCCTAATGCAAGCGTAACGTGAGATTTAGGCATCATGATAATGTGACAATCATATGGTCTCAAATCTCTTACGAGCCGTATATCTGCCTCCGTCGATTTCAAATGTTGCTTACATATGCTTGCTTTACTGAATTGCCATAAATTGTGTAGTTTTGAAACGTTGACGTTAGGGCGTCAACGTCATATAACAATCTTGTCTAGTCATTGCTGCATTCAGGATATCAGACTGAAGCCTATCACAAATGTATCCTTTGTTTTAGAATCATGATTGCAAACGCCTAATTTCAGAACAATGACATTTAAACGACAACGACACATTTTACGCCGGTTCAAGACACTGGCAAAACTAACGTGTAAAATCTGCTGTGTTTACTATGACGTAGCATCTTTACTATTCAGATTTTTGAAATTTTATGTTTGATTTAGCTTTTATACACTTTGAATACAGATTTTAGACACTAAAGTTTATTATGAAACATTTGTTTTGATAACCACGCGCAAAAAGGTGCTAACAGCGTTTTGCGTTATGCCAGACAATTTAATCATCCAAAGTTGCTTCCCATGTCAATAGACATGAGAAAGTTGATAGCTTTAACTCTGTGTAGAAGTTTGGTGTAGTTAATTGCAGTGGTTACGTAGATATTTAAAGTAAAAGTATGCACACTTTCTTTTTTGACTCAGTATACTTAATTCAAAATCATATTGTTAACCAGAAATGCATGTTCAGCTACACAGGGCTAAATGGTATGTACTCCTTTAGAAAACCATTTTCTGGGGAAAATCTTCCAACTTTTTTCCAAACAGAAAAATATCTTATTTCAAAAAAGCTTTTAACGAAAACGAAATGAATATTGATAAAAATACTAGTAGGGTTTTGTGTCACAGGGAGCTAGCACGGCATAGTATGCCTCAGTGTTCTCCCCAGCCCAATAACCTGTTTCGGCCCCACTACAGCTTATTCTAGATCAGTGTTATGCCCCTACAGCTTCAAAATTACCCCTACAGCTTAATTTCTTCAAAATGGTCACCAAATAGAGACATTTAGAGGTATTTCATGTCAAAATCTGATAAATAATGCATTCTTATAAATTGAAATATAATAATTCTAAACAAAAACATAATGGGAAAAGAAGAAATTGCTTAAAGTGAGCAATTTCTTTTTTTCCCAATATGTTTTTATTCAAAATTGTTTGCATGAACACTATGTGTTTCAAGTTTACCAATACTTATAATTTGCCACTACGGCTTCAAATTATTCTTCAGAGAACCCTGTGCCTTTTTGTGACCCTAAATGGAGAAATACTACTGTGGCACTTCTATATCATGAAGTCTGGCCGTATCAACATGTGTGGTCTCAATATGTCCAACACGGGTTATGTCGCTAATGCCATTACATTTTCTTCTTTTGTCTCAATGTTTTCCCAAATCAATTCTATCATTCACCTTTTCCCATTTCAGAGCAACAAAGCCTGGAGCTATTGAAGAAATACCACATCTATATTATGAAGTCTGGCCGTATCAACATGTGTGGTCTCAATTTGTCCAACATGGAATATGTGGCTAATGCCATAACAGATGTAGTGTCTAATAGTGAACAAAAGAGTAAAATGTAGACTGTCTGCATTTGTAATAACTCTAGCCTGTATTACAGTAATCAAAGGATGTGTGTACATTTTAGTGCTAGGTTCCCACTTCCGATCTGATCAACTCGATCAACACGACCACCTAATTTACCCAACCAAGTCCGACCAAATGTATATTCACGACTTCTTCTCGATCTCTAGTCAATCAAACTAGACCCCCGTCCGAGCACTCCTGATCACTTCCCGATTGAAGCCCGACCATCTTTCCGATTTCTACCCGATCATCCCGTCCTTAATTCAAGCCCTACACTATCAAGACCCAACCAACTCGATCTGTACACAACCAGATCGAGCTGATTCTATTCTAGGTGTTCTGAATGAAAATCTTGTTACACACCCATTCTCATTTTTTGGGCCGAAAACGTGTCACAAGCATTCTAACCATTGGAAAGGGACATTGTTAGTGTAAAATATACTTGTTCTGCATGCCATATTTTTGCTTAACCATATATCTGATAAATTCATATCAAACAACAGCGATCTAAACTTCCGTTTGATCTTAACCAGCGATTATATAACACGACCCCCCGTAAAATCAGTGTCACAACCCAATTTTCCGAATTTCAAAAGGTTGGTAAATCTCTGTCCAGAAAGCGATATACGCAGAATATGTTTCATTCGACACGTGGTGTATAAGAATATGATAAAATTACCTGGAATCATAAAACAAATTTACTGTTTTGAAAAAAATGTCTTTTCTTGCCCTGTCACAACTCAGGCGAATTCTACGTGACTGTGTTTTTTGTGTGCGCACTAAATTAACAACAGAAGCAAATTCATACCACTTACCGCCTTTTTAAATCAATTATCCATATAGCTATTGCCCCAGAACATGTGTATCAAAATAATGGAAGTATTTACTTCATGGTCGCCTTTTGAAATAGCTCGACCAAGTGTCGGACTTTTTTGTTTGAATATGTACGTGACAGCGATTTTTCATTTATGGTAAAGACCATGTCTAAATCTTTTTAAGTATATCCAAGCCTTTATTATATACACACTATTGACATACAGTACGACAATATATTTTGAAACCACATTAAGTCATCCTGATTTAAAAGTAGATTTTAATTTTACGTGACTGAATACAACGTGACACTGAAAAACAAAAGTGACCATAACTTCGTTTGACAACAACCTAATTATTATTCACGACCTTTACTTGTACTATGGCGTCAAGTTTAAGGTTTTTTCCATTCATTTTGAAATTCAACAACAGTAATCCGAATACGAAGGAAGGTTTTGCTGGATTTACAGCAATGTACATTACTGGTTCAATATCACAATCTCCTGACAGGTGTGATATTTAAAGTTTGCATTAAGACTCAAAAATAGTTTTTCTCTGATACACTTGCGTGTTCTGAATGTTTATCCCTTTAAACAGGCCTTTAGCTGCAATCAGGATCGTCACGTAATATTCACTGTTTTGTCAAGTTAAATTACACATCCGCTTCTCAATCTTTCAGACATTGAAACAATTTTTACTATTCTTTTCATGAATTCCTTGACATATCTATAGAAAATAAGAATTTGGACAGCTTTAAAGAAAGAAATGAGACACAAGAAGCACCAGAGACGGGCAGTATACCTCCCATACCGTATGTGCTTGTCACAAAACCACATTTCTATTAGCAGTGACCTGTGATAGAGCCAGCGGTCCACGCTACATGCAAAATTTAAATACATTAACCCAAATGCAGATAGAAGATTCCTGAAGGATCAAAATCTTAAGAATTCGAATAGTGATAGACAGTGGATATTACGATAGTAACGCGGGTAGCAGACAAAATATCTTTATCTTTATATCTTGGTATCTATGCCTTTGTTTCTATTTAAAAAAAACGAGAACCCGTACCATTTTGTAAGTTTTCATTGCATAGTGATAATTTGAAATATTATTGTAGGAAGATGCGATTTCGCACACTGAAATCCAAATGGCTTAATGCTTTAGGAGGAGATTGAATTGGATTTCTTTCTTAACTTCTATGTAAATATCAATAACCCACAATGTAGTGGTAATTTTCATTTCATGTAAATAGTATGTATTTCAAATCAAACAAATATTTGTCATTTAATTTTTAACTAATTTTACTTTCAAATAATACTACTCAATTAAACAAGAGGGCCAAGATGGCCCTGTATCGCTCCACTGGCTTTTAGACATTTAGACTACTAACTTCTTCAAGGAATATAATAGAGGTCTATTCAAAGAAGATTCATACTACACCAGAATGAAATCCAATAAGTGATTAAGGAGCAGAAATGTTTTTAAAATTTTCTTAAAATCACACTGTTTCATATAGCGAGAAAAAATCCTAGCCCACAAGGGCCATGCTTTTCATCCGATCGTGAAGGAATTTGGAAGAGATTCATGCAAGGAAGGTTCCTGTGAAATTCAGTTGAAATTGGTCCTGTAGTTTTGGAGAAGATTGTTTCGAATTTTTCGAAAATTCAATTTAATTAAATTCATTAAAATTTAAGTTCTTCACAGAAATTATTTTATTAAGGAATTTAGAGGATATAAATGCAAGGAAGATTTGTGTAAAGTTTGTTTAAAATTGGTCCAGTAGTTTTGGAAAAGAAGATTTTTCAAAAATTTAATTTAATTTAATAATTAATCAAAATTTAAGTTCTACATAGAATTTATTTTTTCTAAGGAATGTAAAAGAGATTAATGCAAGGAACATTTCTGTAAAATTTGGTTGAAATTGATCCAGTAGTTTTGGAGAAGAAGAATTTTTAAAGATTTTTCAAAATTTGATTTAATTAAATTAATTAAAATTTAAGTTCTACATAGAATTTATTTTTTTGAATGAATTAAGAAGAGATTAATGCAAGGAACATTTCTGTAAAGTTTGCTTGAAATTGGTTCAGTTGTTTTGGAGAAGAATTTTTTTTAACGATTTTTCGAAAATTTAAATCAATTAAATTATTTAAAATTCAAGTTCTGCGCGGATTTTATTCTTTTGAAGGAATTTGGTAGAGATTCATGCAAGGAAGATTTCTGTGAAGTTTGATTGAAATTGGTCGAGTAGTTTTGGAGAAGAAGAAATTTTAAAGATTTTTCGAAAATTTAATTCAATAAAATTAATTTAAATTCAAGTTCTGCATAGATTTTATTCTTTTGAAGGAATTTGGTAGAGATTCATGCAAGGATGATTTGTGTGAAGTTTGGTTGAAATTGGTCTGGTAGTTTTGGAGAAGAAGAATTTTTAAAGATTTTTCGAAAATTTAAATCAATTATATTATTTAAAATTCAAGTTCTGCACGGATTTTATTCTTTTGAAGGAATTTGGTAGCGACTCATGCAAGGAAGATTTCTGTGAAGTTTTGTTGAAATTGGTCCAATAGTTTTGGAGAAGAAGAATTTTTAAAGATTTTTCGAAAATTTAATTCAATAAAATTAATTTAAATTCAAGTTCTGCATAGATTTTATTCTTTTGAAGGAATTTGGTAGAGATTCATGCAAGGATGATTCATGTGAAGTTTGGTTGAAATTGGTCCAGTAGTTTTGGAGAAGAAGATGTTTAAAGAAAAAGTTTACGGACGGACGGACGGACGCACGGACGGACGACGGACACAGGGCCATGACATAAGCCCTGCTGGCCTTCGGCCAGTGGAGCTAAAAACAGGACTTGATTCTAAAGCAGTTACTTTCACTGAATATTACGTGACAAAGGATCAAATTTCGTTAGGTCGACATATTTTTTTTATTTTAACCAAATACATGCTAATTTTTTTGAGTTTGATAGAACATATATTGCTTAAAGAAATAATTAGTCTTATAAACTAATTTGTTGCCATCATAAGTTACAAGAGGAATTAGAAGCAAGTGTTTTAAATATTGACTGTTTTTGCACATTAGTTCTAATAAATCCCATACTCGCGGTGCTTCTTGTTCTTACATGTCTCGAGTTTATGCAAGTCACTCGAATTTCTAATATACAGCTATATATCGCTTGTTGAATTACCAAAACATTACGTCCTTTGTAACTTACTTGAATGTTTTTTTTACCAGATTTGTTATAATACAGTCGTGTCACGTAAAATTAAATGGTAGTTTTGGGGGTTCTTCAAATCATTGATGCAGGTAAAGACAGACACCTTTAAAGGAGTGGCCATTATTTATTTTTTACCGTATAGATGTTATACTATCATATTGTAATAAAAATATTGCAATTCTGTAAAGTCGGAATTTTGGAATTTTGCTGGTGGTTTTCGGCCGAAAAAATGAGAATGGGTGTACAGCGTCTGTGATTATCACATATTCATAATAACTTCATAATATTGTCGTTTAAATATGTACATAATTTAAATGTGACGCAAATGTACTTTAAGCTATTGACTCGTCCTTAATCTGATTGAATATTACGATTAATGCATTCTTTAAGGCATTTTATACCATTATTTCAATCGTATATGTTATGTCTCGGAGCGGGGAATCACATGAAACGCAAATTCCGTTAATTTGCAGTATTTCTGTTAATATAATCTGCGCGGGATATCGTGCTGATTGTATACATTTATTACCACACGTCCTAGTGTTACCACTGCTTGCCAGATCAACTCGATCAAGCAGTTGAATACAGATCAAGCTCGGTCTGCAAGGGTGATTGGGAGCAGTCTGGGTGATCGAAATTGATCTGCATCGCTCGGGCTTCGAACTCGGGTTTTTTTACATGCAAAAACAATCAAGTGTGATCGAGTACAAAAATGATCGAGAAGCGATTGTGTATTTATCGTGTGAAGATCGACCTTGTCGAGAATCAATCGGGTCTGGAGATCGAGTAGATAATTTGTTTTCCGACCTGCACCGAACGTGCACTCCATTACCTGGACTTGTACTCGAGTAATTTCCAACCACTCCCCGATCAACTCGACCTCTGGTTCATCTATTCACTCATTCAAATTGGACGAAGAGGTCAGGTTTGATTGACTAGAGATCGAGAAGAAGTCATATGGTCGGGTTTGATCGAGGGCATTTAAGCGATCGAGTAGATCGAGTTGATCCGCTGCCATAGAGTAGTTGGTAGCACTCGATCACCTCGACTTGTATGAGTTATTCCCGAACACATTCCCGATCAACTCAACTTCTGCTCCAACTGTTTATCCAATCAAGTCCCGGTAAAATATATTGACTCGATCACACACAATCTCTACATGAGTGATTGTTGATCAGCTCGATCTTCTTTACGATCGATACTCGAGCAACTTCCCAATGTGTTTTCTACTCGATCGCTACACAGATTTTTTTGACGTGTCAAAACAAATTGGCAGGATTACCGATCGATGCAGACCAAACTCGACCATCTCGACTAATCCCGATCACCCATGCCGACCAACCTCGACCGGTACTCGATGGCTTGGTCGTGTTTGATCGAGTTAATTTGATAAGAAGTGGGAACCTAGCATAACACAGAAAATATTGAGGCAAAAGGAGAAAATGCTGCCATTACCGATGTAGTCTCTAATACTAAATAGTGATCTTTTCCCTCAATGTTTTTCCAAGTTTATTCTATCATAGACATTTTCCCATTTCAGAGCAACAAAGCCTGGAGCTATTGAAGAGATACCACATCTATATTATGAAGTCTGGCCGTATCAACATGTGTGGTCTTAATTTGTCCAACATGGAATATGTGGCTAACGCCATTACGGAAGTAGTTTCTAATGGTGAACAACAGAAAAAAGCATAGACTGTATGCATTTATAGACACTCTAGCCTTGATTTGAGCTGAGATCTGGAGAATTGGCTAGTATGGCATTTGACCAATTACTATACAGTGACGCCTTTTAACCCATTACAACTCAGTGACGCCTATTGACGCTCTGTAACACAATGGCTTTGGAAAACATTATGGAAAATGAAGAAATTGCTTGTGACAAGCAATTTCTTCATTTCCCACAACGTTTTCTACCCAAAAAGACCAAAATATTTTAGATTTTATTGATTTTAAAATGTCGTCTGCAAAATTTTTGAATTTGGACAACCCAAAAATTTGTCGTTTGGGAAAGGGTTTAAGCCCGACAAGATAAAGGCTCCAGAAAACATCCTTTTGCCAAATGATACTGTGATTGTGACAAACAATTTCTTCTTTTCCCACAATGTTTTTTAAACAGAAAGACCAAAATATTTAAAATTTCATTTACTTGCAATTGTTGTCAGCAAAAGTTTGAATTTAGACAAGTCAAAAATGTTGCTGTCTGGTAATGGGTTAAGACCATTAATCCTTTACCAAATGGCAAATGTTTGAACTCTTCCAATTTGAAATGTATGGATGTTGATAGATAAGGTAAAGAGTTGTGCAATATCAGCATTTTCTACTTTTGCCTCAGTGTATTCTTCAGCCTTGCCCATTAGGTGCTTCACAAGTTGCCACTGTTTGGAAAAGGGTTAGTACACCTTTAAATATTCTCATCAACAGTCTTGATAAAACAATTCTTTTGAATACCCACAACATAGGGTTTGGTGAACAATTAATGAAATGTTGCATTTTGAAAAGCCACCCCCTGATTTGTATCTCTAGTATGGACCGTTATCAGATTATGCATGTATGCACAAGGCCGATCTTATTCTATATTGCTCTCATATGCCAAGAGCTCAATTTTCCAGATCACAGCTTTCTAGCTACGGCTTTGATGTATTTATATGATCATGTTGTCACTTGGTGAATAATGAACTGCATCTAATTATTATACAGTTATTCAGTACTTAGTGCTGATTTACTGATCTCGGAGTAAAATGGAATGTTTTGTTAGAAAATTAGTGTTGAAAATATTCTGCATGTTAATGAATATGCTCCTTTGATCCATAGTATATGTGTGTATTTAAGTTTTATTAAATGCCAAATGGATTGAAGGTTGGCCCGGTATAAAAATTACCACCAGAAACTGATATTAATTATATATTGTATATTATATCCTAGAAAAGGCAAAACTGTTTGAAATGCATTGGCATTTAACACGAAGGGGCTAGCATGAAATTACACTAGATGTATATTTATGTACAATATCAGAGTATTTACATTTTGCACATACTTCTAGATATGCACCGATGGTAATCATGTATCAAACTAGCAGTATTGAAATGATTTTGTAAAAAAAAATATCAGATAGAACCTATCATTTCGCTGGTGGGGAGTCAAAACCTCGTAACTACAGCTTGAATAAGCTGGAGTTACGAGGCTTTGACTCCCCACCAATGATATACATGTTTTCAAAATCTTTGACTGAAAAGGACCTCAAAACCAGGTGTTAGTTTGGAGCAAAGTTTAATAACTGTTATTACAGAATTTGTATTAAATTCCAAACTCTATACAATGTGTGCAGTTTTTGGACGTCATTTCATTTCTTGATGCCATATTAATAAGGAATGCATGTTTGAAATTTTGCTTTGAGATGCATTGCCTTCTACCTGTCTTGAACCCTTCCCCAAACAAAAAGACCTGGTTTTAGATGTCCCTTACAGAAAAACCTACGAAAACATTGTGGCTAAAGAAGAAAATGCTGATGACTGGCATTTTCTGCTTCAGTGTTTTTTCTGCTTTATTGAACCCAAATCCTACAGCAGTATTCAAATTGGGACTATTTGGACCCTACATTTTGCTTTGGAAAGGGTTAAGTGTATCAATCTGTTTTTGTAATGGGACTTTGTAAAGTGTGATTTTGTTAATATCTTTTGTTATAACAGATATGATTTGATAAGCTGTTGTTTCACAATTAAAAATGAAATATTGGGATATTTATGTTTAGTTTCTTTGATCATTTATAAGTTTTGATATCAAGTTTCACCAAACATAATCTGGGTCTTCTCTGATGTAAATACGCTCTTTGATATTTTGATTTTTCGCTATTTACATCAGAGAGCGTTGCTCTTTGAAAACAGCGGAAAGTTCGGTAACGTTACAAGTAACTTGAAGCTTTGTTTTTGTGTATCATATCAAATCACTCGGTAAAACACTGTAGGCCTAGGGTATAGATCAATAAATCATTTTTTGTCATACCTGACCAAAAATTTCATTTCAAATCGGCCTGCTGGATGAGTATAACCTTTGGTTTTGAATGGAAGGTCAAGGTAAACAAAGGCTGCTCAGGTGAGGGTTGTTGCAAAACATTGCCTATTAACCTTTTAGAAATACTTTTTGGTCGTAATTTTTTCAGCAGCCATAACAATAAATGGTTCATTTATCGATATCATCAGGGGTTTTAACGATAGCGTTTAAGATCGGACGGTGAACGATGCGCAACAACTTGTTGCGAACTTCTTGATTTTTTCAAAGAGCAACGCTCTCTGATGTAAATAGCGAAAAATCAAAATATCAAAGAGCGTATTTACATCAGAGAAGACTCGGATTACACCAAACAGTGCAGGGTTTTCCACAGAATAATGTGACGCTGTAGTGGCAAATTTTATAAATTCATTATCAGTCAACCTTCAAAAGCTTAGTATTTATGCAAATAATTGTGAATGAAAACTTAACGGGAAAGAGGGCACTGCTCATTTTAAGCAATTCCTTCTTTTCCCATTATACTTTTAGACAAAATAATTACATCTATAATTACAAAATTGCATTATTCACCAGTTTTTCATATGAAATATCTCACATTCTTGTACTTGGTGACCATTTTGAAGAAGTAAAGTTGTGGGGTACTTTTGAAGCCTTCAAGGTGAATACTAGGCATTACACTGATTTACTTGAAGGTGTAATGGGGCCACTATGGCTTATTGAGCTGAGGAGAACGCTGCAGTAAATGTTTATACATGAAATAACTAGAACTGTCACGTGATGTGACTTGATACCCCCGCACAAGCTTTCATTACAAAAAAGGGCAATAAGTGTACCAAGCTTGAATTTGCTAGCACTTATGGTTAAGAAGATATGGTCTAGGCAAAAATGCAAGGATACAAACAACAAAGGGCAATAATTCTTAAAGTTGGCATGAAAGAGTAACAGTTGTTTTACATGACACTTCCCCACAATGAGATCTATAAGTGTACCAAGTTTGAAGTTGCTAGCACTAATTATTTAGAAGATATGTTTCGGACACAAATCCGAGCGTAAAAACAACAAAGGACAATCACTCAAATTGTAGGCATACCAGAGTAATGATTCTTGTACATGACACTTCTGTACAATAAGATGTATAAGTGTACCAAGTTTGAAATTGCTAGCATTTATGATATAAAAGATATGGTCCCGACAAAAATGCAAGGATACAAACAACAAAGGGCAATAACTCTAAAAGTGGGCATGGCAGAGTACCGGTTCTTGTACATGACACTTCCCTACAATGAGATCTATTATTATGTACAAAGTTTGAAGTTGCTAGCACTTATGCTTTAGAAGATATGGTCTGGACAAAAATGCAAGGGTAACAACAACAAAGGGCAATAACTGAAAAATTGGGCGTGACTGAGTAATAATTATTGTACATGACACTTCCCTAAATTAAGATGTTTATATGTATAAAGTTTGAAGTTGCTAGCACTTGTGGTTTAGAAGATATGGTCCAAACAAAATGTAAGGGTATGAACAACAAAGGGCAATAACTCAAAGAATGGGCGTGGCTGAGAAACAGTTATTGTACATGACACTTCCCTAAATTAAGATGTATATATGTATAAAGTTTGAAGTTGCTAGCACTTGTGGTTTAGAATATATGGTCCAAACAAAATGTAAGGGTACAAACAACAAAGGGCAATAACTCAAAAGACGGGCGTGACAGAGTAATAGTTATCATACATAACACATCCCCAGAATGAGATGTATAAGTGTACCAAGTTTGAAATTGCTAGCACTTGTGGTTTAGAAGATATGGTCCAAACAAAATTTAAGGGTACAAACAACAAAGGGCGATAACTCAAAAAGTGGGCATGGCTAAGTAACAGTTATTGCACAGGACACTTCCCCACAATTAGATGTATAAGTGTACTGAGTTTGAAGATGCTAGCACTTGTGGTTTAGAAGATATGGTCCAAACAAAATGTAAGGGTACAAACAACAAAGGGCAATAACTCAAAAAGTGGGCGTGGCAGAGTAACAGTTATTGTACATGACACTTCCCCATAATGAGATCTATAAATGTACCAAGTTTGAAATTGCTAGCACTTATGGTTTAGAAGATATGGTCCGGACAAAAATGCAAGGGTACAAACAACAAAGGGCAATAACTCTAAAAGTGGGCGTGCAGCAGTTATTGTACATGACACTTCCCCACAATGAGATCTATAAGTGTAGCAAGTTTTATGTTGCTAGCACATATGGTTTAGAAGATATGCTCTGTAGAAGTATTTTGTCCACGGACAGACAGACAGACAGACAGACAGACATACAGACAGACAGACAGGTTGATTCCAGTATACCCCCTAAAACATTCGTTTTGCGGGGGTATAATAAAACATTCGTTTTGCGGGGGTATAATAAGGTTACAAAAGGGGCTTCTTTATGAAATGAACATTATTTGAGAGGCAGATCATATACCTTTCCAAAACGAGACCTGGTTTTGATGCCCCTTACTTGAAAAGCTTTTGAAAGTATTGAGGCTAAAAAGAAAATGCTGCCAACCACAATTTTCTCCTTTCGTCTCATTATTTTCTTGGTCTATTGGTTATTTTCTATGTCTTTTACAACATAAAATATTTTCTTCTTTCGCAATCAATTATTTTGTCTCCAGTACTCCTTTTAAATTGGAGAAGTCTAAAATTGATCATTTGGGAAAGGGCTTTAAGGCAGAATAACACTTAACATCTTGCAAATTTTCCGAGAACTTCGTACAAATAAATAAATATATATTATTAAAATATGGTCTTTAAATTGCATATAACGGTATGCCAAATCTTAGCTTTCTACCTTGTGTATTGGCTTAGATGTCGACGGATTTAAAACCCCATGATTTGTTGTCCCGGGGATAATATTTACAATAATGGAACATATGGGGTTTTAAATCCGTCGACATCCTAGCCAATACACAAGATAGAAAGCTAAGATTTGGCTTAGATGCAATTTAAAGGCCATATTTTCATGATACAGATTTATTTTGTACGAAGTTCTCGGAAAATTTGCATGATTTTAAGTGCCATTCCCCCTTTAAAAACTAACATTTTAAACCTCCTTAGAAAGACATGTCACAGCATTGAAAAACATAGAGGAAAACAAAGAGAATGCTGGTAACCAGTTATCTCCTTTCCCTCAACACATTCTGTGCTACAATGTACTAAAAATCTTTTATTTACATGCATGATGTTGTCTGCAGCAACTTTCAAATCAGATCAGTTTAACCCTTTCCCAAACAAGACCTAGTTTTGACGTCGTTAACAGGTGAGGCTTCAGAAAACATTGAGGCAAAAGAATAAAGTGCTGATAATCAGCATGTTCTCATTTTCCCTCAACATTTTCTGAGCTATACTGTACACAAATCTAACCTTTATTGACATCCATTTAGTTGTCAGCAGCAGCTTTTGAATTTGACTACCCTAATATTGTGTCGTTTGGGAAAGGGTTAACATATTATTGTTTGGGACAGGCTTCGACTATGAAATCAAAGCATTCAACTGTTTGTTACCCAAACAAGACCTGTTTTTGACATCCCTGATGGACTAGATAGCTTTGAAAAACACTAGTCTTATCAATCTCGAAATGAAGATTTCTATGGATCCTTTATTAATCTTGTCAAAATTCAAAGATGTCACAAACGACAATTTCTAGTCTATGAAACTTTATATTTCCAGCGTTTGGGTATAAAAGAATTAAAACATTGTGGCAAATGAAGAAATTGCTTTTTACAAGCAATTTCTTCAATTTCCACAATGTTTTCAAGAGCCTTTGATTTAGGGCCTCAGCCCTCAGGTCATTGTGTGGAAATGGGTTAATCTAGAATCATCAAATGGTTTAGTACATCTGTTTAAAGAAATTGTTAACAGAAGCACCTCACATAGTGGGCATATGTGTGACCACAACAGCTCATGTAACACTTTCCATAACATCAAAATTTTAAGGCGGTCCAACTTGAAAGCTGCTCCTGACAACAAAATAGATGCTGATAAAGACTAGAAAATCACTGAAAGTGATCATACCCCCCAAAAGCGCTGTGTTTGTGCATTTTGACATTTCAAACTAGAACTTCACAGGATGTGACTTGATACCCCAGCACAAGCTTTCATTAAAAAAAGGACAATAAGTGTATCTTCAGCTTAAAGTTGCTAGCACTTATGGTTTAGAAGATATGGTCTAGACAAAAATAACAAACAACAAAGGGCAATAACTCTACAAGTAAGCGTGGCAGAGTAACGATCCTTACACAGGACACTTCGCCACAATGAGAACTATAAGTGTAGCAAGTTTTAAGTTGCTAGTAGTAGTACATATGGTTTAGAAGATATGCTCTGGAGAAGTATTTTGTCCACAGACAGACATACATACAGACATACATACAGACAGACAGGTTGATTCCAGTATACCCCCTAAAACTAATCCGAGTCTTCTCTGATGTAAATACGCTCTTTGATATTTTGATTATTCGCTTTTTGTAAATAGCGAAAAATCAAAATATCAAAGAGCGTATTTACATCAGAGAAGACTCGGATTACCTAAAACATTCGTTTTGCGAGGGTATGATAAAGATTGTATAAATTATCGGGCAGAAAATATTGAGGCAAAAGGAGAAATTGCTGATTATCCGCAATTTCTTCTTTTGCAGCAATATTTTCCCAAAGCTTTTCTAATTTAAGAGACAGCACAGGTCTTGTTTTGGAAAGGATTGAAGTACTCAGATGATCTAAAATGAAAATCTTCTGTCTTCCAAAACAAATAACAAAATATTTCATTTTGTACATTTTCCTTTATTAAAACAAAAACAGTATTATAAAATTAGACATATTCAGTGGCAGATCCAGAGGTTTCAAACAAACTGCATCTATCCCATTACCAAACGTCAAAATTTTATACTGGTCCTAATTGAAAGAAGTTGCATACAACAATTTCAATGTGAAGGAATTTTAAAAATATTACACTATTTTGGGTAGAAAACATTGTGGTAAATGAAGAAATTGCTTGTCACAAGCAATTTCTTCATTTTCCACAATGTTTTCCAAGACCTATATCTTGCGGGGAGTCAAAAGGCGTCACTGTGTGGTAATGGGCTATAGTATAGCCTGATCAGTAATTATTTTTGTTATCTATAGAAATAGAGGCAAATGGTCAGGTGTAATACAGGGTTCCCAAAACCCCCCATATGGGGGGTTTGCACCCCCAAAATTGAATCTTGTACCCCCAATTTTTGCAAGCAGCCTTCTATGTTTCATACAGAGGTCAGGGGGTGCAAGTATGCTGTAAAATGACTGTTTTCACTCCCAGATTTAAAAGTAAGTGGGAACCCTGTAATACTAAGAATCCAAACCCCATCTGTGTCTGTCAATGTCTCTAATAACATGTTCGAATACACTTGACAGAAATCCTAGATCCACCACAGATTTATAGGGTTCCATGATTTAGCCCATTACCAGACAGCATAATTTTATAATAATCTATAAATTTTGCAGACAACAATATCAACTATCAAGTGAATGAAATTTCAAAACCTTGTGGAAAAAGAAAAAAATGCTTGTGACAAATTATTTCTCCGTTTCCCATAATGTTTCCCACACCTTTTTCATGTGGGCGTCAAAAGGGCTAGATGTGAGTATGGGTTAGTCTGTCAGTCTTTAATATTGACTAATTCCCATTGCCAGAAAACCAATTTTCACAGACACATCTGACAGTGAAATATTACCATTAAAGGAAAGTGATTTTTTACCTGCACATCCTGCAACTTTTACTCGTAATTTGGTCTCTGGGATGCAAAGTTTTAATTCTAGCGAGTCCCAGGATGCATCATTTTTTACAGATTTCCTGTTAAAAATAGTGTATTGGACTCACTAAGCTAGTACATAGACTCATTAATATGGAATCTAGCGAGTCCCCAGGACTCACAGTCTTTAAATTGGAAAGAAATCACTGCAAAATAATTCATTTATTGATCTTTCCTGTTTAATACAAGGACAAGTTAACCCTTTCCCAAATGGACAGAATTTTAGGGTTATTCATTTCAAAAACTGCCACAAATGACAAAATGGATGTTATTAAAGATAGAATTTGTGTAAAATATGGCATAGAAAATATTGAGACAAAAGGAGAAACTGCTGGTTATCAGCAGTTTCTCCTTCTGTTTCAATGTTTTCCCAAGCCTTTTATATTAGGGACGTCAAAACAAGGTCTTGTTTGGGAAAGGGTTAATCATTTTGTTAAGGGTCAATGTCAAAGGTACATATCCTCTTGGTTACCCAAATTTCAAAGGACAAATTTAAGACAGCTAAAAATTGAAAGTGGACATTGAGAAGATTTGATTTGTGTATAGATCTATACGGAGAACTGGGACGGTTCCCATTGCGGATTCAGAGACAAGTTAAAACAATAAAGTACTGGTTTAAGGTTGTCACGAGTAGTAACTGTGTGATTAGGGGTGTGTACGATCTTGCTGTGTTGGATCTTGAAGATGGACATTACAATTGGGCAGCGAAAGTGAAAGAAATGCTTGCATCGAACGGGTTTCAACATGTATGGGAAAACCCATTAAGTGTAAACCAAAATCACTTTATTCAAATTTTTAGGCAAAGATTAATAGACAATTTTGTTCAATGTTGGACTGCCGATTTAAGAGAAAATAATGTTTTGTTAATTTATAAGACTATCAAATATGAATTTAAAGGGATAATAGCTGTGAAAAAACTGTCTATTTGCCTCAAAAAAGGTTTACCTTTTTAAAGTATGAACAAAAAGATGCAGAAAGACCGTATTTCAAGCGAGTAACCATGCGCGGTTTACCCACAACAGGCGTATAAATGTTGGTATTCTCACATTTCCACGGCGCTCAAAATATGTTTACATTCGTGGCTAAATATAGCATAACGGGTACTTGTCACAGCCGTGAACATCCGTATACAGTCGGTTGATCATGTGATACACAGGAAAGTGTGCGTCACAAATTTAAATGAGTTCCCGTTATTTCATGAATGTTGCCCGTCACGCAGAAAAGGGCCTAATGGGAAGTCTATAAAATCAAATTTTCGCGAAATGAACCAGACTCAACAGATATCAATCATTTTTTGCTTCTGGAAAATGTAAATAAGGTAAGATGTATAAAACATTCTAGATTCAGAAAATAACCTTTGAATCAAAAGTTCCGATCCTAGTCAGTCTGCGCAGTCAGATCAGACTGACCAAGGTCGATACTTCCACGCTTCCCATACGGTCCCTTTTAACATGACGGGTCACAAATTTGAAACATTTCGATTTCCACGGGATTGCAGTGCGTGCTTTCTTATGAATTATGTTAAACCCTTTCCCAAAACGACAAAAATAACTGTTTCCATTTCCAATTGAAATCGGATCCAAACTGCAAAATAAATGGCATTGAAAATGTAAAATATTTAAGAAATAGCTTAGACAATATAAAGGCAAAAGGAGAAACTGCTAATAATAAGCATTCCTTTCTTTTGTCACGGTGGTTCCTCAGCTTTAGCAAATAGGGGCGTCCGAATCAGGTTTTGTACGGGAAAGGGTTAACCTCAAATTGTAGTAAATTGTTGTACTTAACCCTTTCCCATGCGGCAATAATTTTAACTTTTCATAAATTGGAATATTGAATGTTTTGTAGACGACAAAATGAGTATATAAACATAGGGTTTAGTAAAATACTGCTGGTGAAATATCTAGGCAATCGGGGGAAATGTTGGTTATCAGCGTTTCCTCAGATTGCACGAATGCTTTTTGAACTCTTTTTAGTAAGGGCATTCAAACAAGGTCATGTTTGGGAAAGAGTCAGTGCTCATCCGTATTAACGTGTCCCGTCACGCTAAAGGCGTGCTTCTATGAAGTTAGTTGAAAACTGAATTTTGAGATAACATCTATCGGACACCAACCTCATTCGAATTTTGAAATCGGATATTTAATATATTATAGGTAGATAGGAAGAACAATCTTGATTCAGAAAACTAACTCAGAGTAAAAAGTTCCGATCCTGGGTAGTCTTTGCAGTCTTCATAGATTGACAAGGACTGGTACTTTAACAATTACCAGAAGATCCCTTTTACCGAGACAGGTCGAATTTTGCAATATTACTGTTTATATTCTCTGACGTCATTTCAATGCGTGCACACGATTTGAAAATAAATTCCGTTGATTTTCGTATTTTACCGTTCAGAACTCGGATAATTCCGACTCGCACTTGAAATTGTAAACATTACCTACTGACATACATTGTAAAAGGGGGAAAATACGCAAATACACATTTCTGTTACAGGCGGAAAAGACTTCTTTCATAATATCAGATGATTAGACCTCGATAACAAAAAAAAAAATTTTTTGTGGTATTTCTTCCTTTTTCACAGCTATTATCCCTTTAAATATGAACCATATCTAGACTTATTAGAATCGTGGAAGAGAAAGGAACTTACTAAGATGCGACTTTCAGCACATAGCCTTCACATACAAACAGGACGTTATGCTACAAACAGGCTTGATAGGCAATTAAGAGTTTGCAATATATGTGGTAATGGTGATATTGAGGATGAATTTCATTTTTTCTTCATTTGCAAGAAATATAATTTTTTCCGAAAAAGATATATTCCCGAAAGGTACTGTAAAAGACCTAGCATGGTAAAACTATGTGATATGTTGTCTGAAACTGACCAAATTATTCTTAACAATCTATATAATTATATCAGATGTGCATTAGTCATGAGAAAAAATGCTCTGTATGTTTAGCACTATACTCTCTTCATTTATTGGTTTTCTTTTCAAAGTATATATTTGTTAAAGTGACATTTCAGAATTTTTTGTCATAAATTTTACTTTTATTTTTATCTGAAAGAACATATTTCCTTATGAAAATTCTGAAAATTTCAAGCCAAAATATTGCGCCGTTTACTAGAAATTTATATTTTTGTGTTAAAATTGAACAAATTGTTGTGGACAACAGTTCGGATTTATATGCAATTTATCGATTATGTCTCAACTTTAAATGCGTGTTTCTCGATTATTGGCGACAACTTCAAAAAACTAATAGTATTTATACTCATTAGAATAACCAATCTTGGCATCAAGACATACTTTAAAAAATTGAAATCGGAATGAAATGTCCCTTTAAGACCTTGACTAACATTTGTATATTATATGTATGGAAGAGAAACTATGTTTAATTCCAAAGAATAAAGATATGTCTATGTCTATGTCTATATATCAAATATAGGCAAAGAAAATATTACAAGAAAATGCTGGATGTCGGCATTTTCTCCTTTAGCAAAAATGTTTTTCTAAACCCCTCACTGGAAAGGGTGTCACAACTAGTTCTTTTAGGAAACGGTTTAATAATAAATCTTGTTTGATACTCCTTACATAATTTCAGTTGTAATAATCCATTCTATGAAGTAGTGCAAAGCAATAACTGCAAATGAACTCTGGATGCAGTCACTAAAGCTTTATACTAATCCAGAATTTGATCTAATTATATCCTGGCAGAGGTAAAGACATTCCTTCCCTAGCCTCAAAAAAGGTGTATGAAAGTACTATTCTGTCTTCTCTCGCGAGTTCTGGGTCATCATCATATTCAGGGTCAATGTAGAAAAACACTGGCATATCAACTTGTTCATGAGGGTTCAAAATTTGCTCTTCAAAGCAGAAGCACTGAATCTTGTGAAAATAGACGGCTGCCTGATATGGTACTACAGTATATGTTGCAACACCAATAATAGGTTTGTCTGTTGGATTTTGAGCTGTGTAAAACGCGAGAGCAGTTTCACCTGGAGAGACTTCAATGCTGTCCTGCTGTGGTCGGAAGTTCCACTGCATATTTGAGGCTCTATCAGCGATAAACCGTACTTCAATTTTTCTGTCCGGTACCTTCTCCATAGCAACAATTTTGTCTGTATTTTCCTGTCTGGCTATTTCAGTATTTCCACCTAGTCCAAACTGTTGACAGAATATTTTAAATAAAGGTACACCTGCATATGACATGCCTACCATGGCAATCACCATGGCTATGACATAATAGGCAACATTACTACGCTCTGAAGACGATCCTGTCTTTACGAATCGTACAAGAAGCAAAGTGTCTCTTTGACCACATACTTTGAAGTGAAATGACGGTCCTGAAGAAAATATATTGCCTCTGAGCGTCTGTCTAGCTGCAATGTTTATTGACGCTTTCCTTTTCATGTCATCGCTCACGACTGTACCAAGTTTACGGTGTTCAACTGTAATTCCTTTCCTTGATATTATGTTGATGCACTTCGATAGCGCCCTTTGGTGTCCGAAAAAAGTTCTTACAGAACGTGCACAAATCATCGTCTTAGTTGAAACGTTCACAAGCAATCACTCGAAAGATGTTACGAAAGAAAATCCAATTTCTTGTTATACAAACATTAGACGCGTTCGTTTCTATTGCAGAGTGTTATTATTTTTTGATTTTGTAATAATGTTCTTATCGTTGAATTTTATTTAAATCATTTATTTATCTTCGTTTTAGTCCATTTGAAATTTTCGGAACCTTGCAATGTCGAGTACAATGAAGTTTTATTTTTCTTTGCATTGTATAGGTGTTCTAGAGCAGATCTAGCTTGGTTGCCAGAATGGCAACCTTGGGCAACTCCCACAATTCGCAAAAATCCAAGATGGCCTCCAAACGCAGCTGGAAAAATAAACTTTTTGTCAAATTGTCCAACAACGATGCAAAAAATGTCTATTTTGGGGTTTTTGGGTATGCTGAATTCAAATCTGATAATAAATATAGCATTTGGATATCAGAAAAGTACTAAATTAGAGATGGCTGCCGGATGCCATCTTGAAAATCACTTTTTTTCTACGTTAGTTTTTGTACGGTCTTTAAAAGGCACCTTTTCAGAATACTTTGTAAGCCAAATTTACTTTACTTCTCATTTCTTCACATTATCATTTCTTCTTTTCTTTTTTATATCAACCTTGTATAAATGAAATTCGGAAATGGATGCTACATGCCTTATTGAAAATAATTATTGGTTGAAATACTGGTACAAATTGTTGCCAAATTTCGATATTTATGTGTTATTAAATCTTTTTACTAATTTTCAACACATTTGGACTAAATTTGGATATTACATATTTCGTTACTGTTCTCATATAAATGATAGTAACAGATATGGCAACCAGTTGCCATCTTGGCATAAAGAGCAAATTTTCAGACAGTTTTTCAAATTAGGACATGAAATGCCTAAAAATCTGCTCTTTTCGCCAACAATGATATAATGTCAATTAACATGTGTTAATTTCTTCAATTTAATGACTCTAAAAGTTTTGTTTAAATAAGTGTAATTGGTGGAAAATTCAAATAACATATTGTTAGGTGCTGTTTTTTGGTATTGTTATCTAGGTTTGAAGTTTTTTGCTTTGGAAAATCAGATTCTGATACACAATTATGTATAGGACTAGACCTAGATGAATAAATAGAATGTAATACATAGGCTACCAGTTGCCATTATTATTGTTAAATGAAGGCGATGTCTTTGCTGTAGGCTTGAGGTATGTCTGTATGTAACTGAGATTTTATTCAATTATGGCCCCCAGTTACCATGTTGAAATGTAAAGTTTCAGCTGTAGCTGCTGACTAAAGATAAACATCTTTGGCATTTTGCAATATTTCAGTTTCGGTACAGTTCTAAGCATTTTATCTACATAATTACATAAATTATATAAATTTACGGATAATATATAGAAATTAAAGGTGACCGTCATGCTAGAAGAAAACGTATCATTAAAAGTGTTCCAATATTTATATTTTTGAAATTATTTTCCTTGTGAATATCTTAAGGAGTCGTAATAGATCAATCGTGATTGATGGGCTAAAATTCCTTTGGGAGCTCATCTTTTCAGCTTTCATACCTTTACAATTCAAAATTTATGAAGAAAAAACCCAAATGATCATGGTAAAAACAATACAACCCTTTGAGTTCCATGCATAATGTAATGCTTAAGTCTTGTCATACTACGGCCATGAACGATTTTAACAACAACAGGAAACAGTATAGTCGTGGATGTATCTTCATGAAAAGCAACTGTAGCCATTAAGATAGCTCCAATAGCATGGAATAGATGTACATGTACATAATAGCAAGAAAGTTGTCCCATTCTGTTTCAACTTATTTACCCGAATAACGATTATAAAAGAATACATGTTCTGACAAAGACTTATCATGAGCGCTTTAAAGAGACAATTATATACTCAAAAGAAAAAGTTTAGTCAGTATTTTTGATGGTCAATTATTCGGCCAAAATACAACATATCAGTGTAAAATTTCACACAAAATTTATTCAATCAACGCTTAACAAACATCGTTAAATAATGTTGCTAAATTTTAGTTTTTAGGTTTGTGCTAAAAGAATTTCAAAATGTGACAGGTGCACTTGCTGCAGGTAAGGCGCAAGTCTTTTTCCTGTATAAATGTATGCAAACCAAAGATAATAGCCCAGATACAAAAAATCCACAATAAAATTGGTACCAGCTTACATGATTTTAGCACCCTGGCTTAATCAATTTGGCCCAAAATGACAATGTTAGAAACCATCTACCTAACCTACAATCTCTGGCGGTTTCCTACAATTTGAACTTGGCAAGCACTTTCTGTTTTAAGCATTTGTGTAGTTGTTGTCAAAAATGAGCATATGCTTGAGATTTTGGTCATTGATACCTCTGAAAACAGCGTATCTGGAATAAACATTAATTGTGACGTCATCAAGTTACGTCACGTCCAAACTGACAAAAACATTGAAAATTTACTACACTGTAACCAATTTGTTCAATAATGACATTTTGTTTAAACAAGAGGACCATGATGGTCCTATATCGCTCACCTGAACCAAAATGATATGAGCAACACTTTTATTCACTTCAATAAATATTTATGACTTTAAGACTGAAAACGAACTTCTGGTCAATAACGTTGTGAAAATCAAACTCATCCACAATCTTATGGTGCCAAACATTGTGTCCAAAATTTGTCTTGTTTGATAAATAATTGTAGATTCTGGAGTATAAACAAGGTCAAAAACAGCCGAAAACAGCAATTTTGTCAAATTCAAGGGCACATTTCTCTCGACTTTTTTATCAGATCAGAATGAAAAACAAACCCATTCCAGATCTTATGATCCCCAACATTGTGTCCAAGTTTTGTGCTGATTGATCAATAATTGTAGATTCTAGAGTATAAACAAGGTCGAAAACAGCCGAAAACGGCAGTTTAATCAAATTCAAGAGCACAAAACTCTTGACTTTCTAGTCAGATCAGACTGAAAATCATACTCATCTGAGATCTTATAATACCCAACATTGTGTCCAAGACTTGTCTTGATTTGTCAATAATTGTATATTCTATAGAGTGTAAACAAGGTCGAAAACAGTCGAAAACAGCAATTTTGTCAAATTCAAGGGCACATAACTCTCAACTTTTTGATCAGATCAGACTGAAAATCAAACTCATCAAAGATCTTATGGTCTCAAACATTATTTTCAAGTTTTGTCTTAATTGATAAATAATTGTAGATTCTAGAGTTTTAACAATGTCAAAAACAGCCGAAACAGAAATTTTATCAAATTCAAGGGCACATAACTCTCATCTTTCTGGTCAGATCAGACTGAAAATCAAACTCATTTGAGATCTTATGGTTTCCAACATTGTGTCCAAGATTAGTCTTGATTGGTCAATAATTGTAGATTCTAGAGTGTAAACAAGGTCGAAAACAGTCGAAAACAGCAAATTTGTCAAATTCAAGGGCTCATAACTCTCAACTTTTTGATCAGATCAGACTGAAAATCAAACTCATACAAGATCTTATGGTCTCAAACACTGTTTTTCAGTTTTGTCTTAATTGATAAATAATTGTAGATTCTAGAGTGTAAACAATGTCAAAAACAGCCAAAAAACGACAATTTTATCAAATTCAAGGGCACATAACTCTCATCTTACT
Organism: Fragum sueziense; assembly: GCA_963680895.1. Taxonomy (NCBI): domain Eukaryota; kingdom Metazoa; phylum Mollusca; class Bivalvia; order Cardiida; family Cardiidae; genus Fragum; species Fragum sueziense. The sequence goes on from OY804601.1 coordinate 26,890,808, forward strand.
GGTAAGATCAGACTGAAAATCAAGCTCATTTGAGATCTTATGGCCTGCAACATTGTGTCCAAGATTTGTCTTGATTGGTCAAAAATTGTAGATTCTAGAGTGTAAATAAGGTCGAAAACAGTCAAAAAAAGCAATTTTGTCACATTCAAGGGCTCATAACTCAAGACTTTCTGATCAGATAAGACTGAAAATCAAACTCATCCCAGATCTTATGATCCCCAATATTGTGTACAAGTTTTGGCTTGATTGATCAATAATTGTAGATTCTAGAGTGTAAACAAGGTCGAAAACAGCCAAAAATGACAATTTGGTCAAATTCAAGGGCAAGTAACTCTGGACTTTCTGATCAGATCAGACTGAAAATCAAAGTCATTCCAGATCTCATGGTCCCCAACATTGTGTTTAAGTTTTGTCCTGATTGATGAATAATTGTAGATTCTAGAGTGTAAACAAGGTCAAAACTAGGTATTTTTCGCATTCAAGGGCAGATAACTCCTGACTTTCTAGTTCGATCTGACCCATGATCGAACTCATTCGAGATCTTATGGCCATACATGTTTTGACCAAGTTTGGTCAAGATTGACTTATATTTGTAGATGTTAGAGTGTAAACACGAAATTGTGGACGGACGGACGGACGGACAGACAGACAGACAGACGGACGGACAGACGGACGGACAGACGGACGACGGACAAAAAGTGACCACAATAGCTCACCTTGAGCACTTTGTGCTCAGGTGAGCTAAAAAAGTCTGTCTTTTACTTGCCTGGCCATTTACCATAGAGTTGGCTTTTCGAGCATTGGCTCAGCCAGATCTCAGACATTTTGTGACAAATATTGAATGTCAGGTTTTTTTCTAATTGTCTGTCTACAATAAATAACTTTGTATCAGTGGTAAACCAGCTACTGGTCCTGATAGAGCGATTTCTTGAAAACGCAGTAAAATGCTAGGAGCGACAGGTTGGGTGCGTAAGTCACCATAATCTACTGTAAATTCCATTAAAAAGAAGTTTTCTCACTCACAGTCAACTGAGAGACTTCTATTCTACCAAGAAATGATACAAAGATCGATTTTCCATGTCAATGACCAGGAATTTAGACTCTACAAAAAGTCACTCCTGAAGCTGTGACTTTTCAATTTGACCCCTTTTGGAATGAATTGTCGAAAAGAAGGTTAGGTAAAACATGGATGCCAATTGAATTTCACCGACTTGTTCTAAATTGGTTGAAGATTGTTATGAGTTAAAATTTTGGCATTGTAAAACGTTTAAGACAAAATTATTGACCAAAAACTTTATACTGACTAAACTTTTTCATCTCAGTATACTAATTTGAGTGATCTTGCCTTTTGAAATGTTTATAAATATACACAATATATATTTAAGATAATGTGGGATTTTAGCATATTAATATTTCATTTTGAGAAATCAATGTAAATTGGATATGCATGAAGTACATTCATGTCATTTTTAAGACTTTCTGACTAAGCCATTCCTTAAGACGGGTCTGTAAAGAAGAGTAAGAATCATTACCAATTTACATGATTTAATGAGAGAAATGCGTATCATTCCGTTAGTTTTAATTTGTTGTTGTTTTCTTCTTGCTGATAAACGGTATATCTTATTCAAACGAATCATTAAGACCTAGCCTATCGCATGAAGACTGTTAATATACACAATACATAGGTGATGTACAAAATGGGCCTTAAAACAATGAGAGTATAGATTTAGATCAATTCTCGCAATAACTGAAATGACATTGTATGTGCAATTAATGTACTGTTAAAATTCAAACATTACTGAAGAAATTTTCCGAAACATGGTGTCCGACAAAAGAAAAATACTTTTGGAAAATTATTGAAAAGTCATACGAGCAAAATATTCTAGTAAAATATACTAATACATTTGATGTGATTTGAAAGGCAAAAACCATTCAGAATCAGATGCAGAAGTGCCTAAGAATCATAGAATGTAAAATCGTTCAATTTTAATCAAGTTGAGTTGTATCTTGCAATTTCTGTTCTATTCCCAATAAATGTGAATGGACAACCATTAGTATAAGGTATCCCGATACAATGAAAGCAAAAAATGGACAGGCTTTCTCTGTGAATTTATATAGGGTCTTGTAGGTAGGGAAACATTTGCATACTCTTTCTATAAAATTAATGTTTTTGGTGGTATCTTACCCAGGTTATCAAATGCTTGTTAATTTCAACCTTCTTAATTTATTGTTTTTGTCTGTTTCATCGAGTAAAGTTTCTTGTAAACAGTATATCTTCAAGATCAACTATGAACCGGTACTAACAGTTTAATCAAACATGACTGTTTTTGTTTATTTTCTTTTTATTTCTATTAATCCAGTATATTGTAATGGTGCAGAATGGTCACATTACATGGTATCTACATCCAATGTTGACTACATAATAATTCCTCTTAAGTTACACACATTTCGTAGATCGGATCTGTGTGTAAGATTAACATGTAAGAAATTTCTGCTTTACGAGCCAACGTTCTATTTGCGATTTGGGTGATGTTTACATTCTATATTTGGATGTAGATCATGGGATCATTTCTTCAAAATTAGGAAGAAGCCATAGAAATTAATGATATAAATTCATAATGGTACTTCAACCCACGCTGTCATCTTTTATTATTCAATGTCAGAACTGTGTATATCATTACACAGAGGGGATGGTCGTCTGTTGAAATAATAAAGCTCTTTAAATCATATAATCTGTAAAAATTTCGAAGATGCTCCAAGACTCTCAGATTTATAGAAATGTTTACAATAGAAAATATAACGTTTTGAAGAAATCTGGGATTTGTAAGACTTGAAATTTCCAAAATAAAGTACAAGATAATTATTTCCCTTTATAATATTTAGTACCAGTATTAGTTGTCACTTTCATTATGCCATCTGGTGGCCATTTCCCTAATGAAAAACACTTTAGATCAATGTAAAATCCAAATAAATATAAAAATGTGTTATTAAATTAATAGAGGGAATGATACACAAATATCACATATTAGCCGCATTTTCTACAAGTAGAAAAAACTTGTTGTAAGTGAATTAAGCCAGCTATCATTTTCAATATGACGTCTGGCGGCCATGTCGGAATTTTATGTACACCAGATAAATCAAAGTTCGAATTTAAGAAATAAAGTGGATTTACCTTATCAAGTGTGTCTTAATACATGAATTCCATGGCCATGTAAAATAATGTAGAAAAAATGTGATTTTCAAGATGGCGTCCGGCAGCCATCTCTATTTTAGCATATTTGTGTTATCCAAATGTTATATTTATCAATGGATTTGGATTCAGCATACCAAAGAACCCCTGAATAGGAATTTTTCGCGTCAATTTAGGACAATTTGACAAAAAGTTTATTTTTCCAGCTGCATTTGGCGACCATCTTGGATTTTTGCGAATTGTGGGAGTTGCCCAAGGTTGCCATTCTGGCAACCAAGCTAGATCTGCTCTAGAGCACCTATACAATGCAAAGAAAAAATAAAACTTCATTGTACTCGACATTGCAAGGTTGTCATATAGGGCATATAGCAGCGTCAAATGGACTATTTACTTACTGTCGGCTTCCTAAGTCATAGCTTTACATGTTTCTTTTTTATATATAAAATCATTGTGAGAAATGAAGAAATCGCTTGTCACAAGCAATTTCTTCATTTTCCACATTGTTTTCCGAATGAATTTTCATGAAGGAAGTAAAAAATAAGTATATCTTCAGTGGCGTGGTTTGAGGTGAAGAATTGTTGCAAATTTTTGTCGGTTTCCAGAATGATTGCCTTAGTATTTTCATTAAATTGACTTTCTTCATTATCTATATGCGTAAATGATTATCAAATTTATATCAAGAAGGATCAACAGCTAGAGTCGGGGGACATTATACAAATTTTAAGCTTGACACGGTTCCTCCTTCGATGCAAACAAACCAGAACTAAGTTACATCCGCTAAATTTTGGGTCTAGATACGGCCCAGCGTTGTTCTTGATATTTTCAGGGCACAGAAATAAGTTAGAATATCACGAACATTGGGACATTTAATCGTCCTTGGTTTTGAAGATTTTCTCATGCAAAAAGAAGGAAATCCCTCCCAAACTTTTCCAATGGACAAACCAATGTATGAGAACATACCCGACCTACCTCGTAAACTAGAAAAGACATACATACTTTGTAATCTATCACTGTGAATTTTGAAGATATCTATATTCATAGTTATGGAATTATACAAGCATCGCCTTAAAAAACCAGAACTGTCAGGGGATGTGACTTGATACCCCGCACAAGCTTTCATTACAAAAAAGGGCAATAAGTGTACCAAGCTTAAATTTGCTAGCACTTATGGTTAAGAAGATATGGTCTATGCAAAAATGCAAGGGTACAAACAACAAAAGGTAATAATTCTTAAAGTTGACATGACAGAGTAACAGTTGTTTTATATGACACTTCCCCACAATGAGATCTATAAGCATGGGCGGATCTAGAGGGGGGGGGGTCGGGGGGGTCAGGACCCCCCTGGCATTGGCCGAAAATTGAATTTTGACTATATGAATTTAGTGTAACGTTACATATTTACTACATTCTAAGCCATAATTTGGGCTTGGACCCCCCCTGGAAAAAAATTTGGCCATGGACCCCCCCCCCTGGAAAAAAATCCTGGATCCGCCCTTGATAAGTGTACCAAGTTTGAAGTTGCTAGCACTAATGATTAAGAAGATATGTTCCGGACACAAATCCGAGCGTAAAAACAACAAAGGACAATCACTCAAATTGAAGGAATGCCAGAGAAATGATTCTTGTACATGGCACTTCTGCACAATAAGATGTATAGGTGTACCAAGTTTGAAAGTGCTAGCAGTTATCATGTTTAAAAGATATGGTCCGGACAAAAATGGAAGGGTACAAACAACAAAGGGCAATAACTCTAAAAGTGGGCATGGCAGAGTACCGATTCTTGTACATGACACTTTCCTACAATGAGATCTATTAATGTACAGTTTGAAGTTGCTAGCACTTATGCTTTAGAAGATATGGTCTGGACAAAAATGCAAGGGTATAAACAACAAAGGGCAATAACTCAAAAAGTGGGCGTGGCTGAGTAACAGTTGTTGTACATGACACTTCCATAAATTGAGATGTATAAATGTACAAAGTTTGAAGTTGCTAGCACTTGTGGTTTAGAAGGTATGGTCCAAACAAAATGTAAGGGTACAAACAACAAAGGGCAATAACTCAAAAAGTGGGTGTGGCAGAGTAACAGTTATTGTACATGACACTTCCCCATAATGAGATCTATAAGTGTACCAAGTTTGAAATTGCTGGCACTTATGGTTTAGAAGATATGGTCCGGACAAAAATGCAATAATACAAAAACAAAGGGCAATAACTCTAAAAGCGGGCGTGGCAGAGTAACGATCTTTGTACATGACACTTTCCCACAATAAAATCTATAAGTGTAGCAAGTTTTAAGTTGCTAGCACATATGGTTTAGAAGATATGCTCTGAAGAAGTAAAGTAAAAAAGTAAAGTAAAGGTGGTTTATAGTCTCAAATTTACGAACTAGGTCCATATTCGCGCGACTTTCACACTTTACTCCACGATCATCGAGCTTCAAGTCGGCTGTTTACAGTCGGCGCCTGCGGCAGCCACAGTACTTCGGCTTTCAACTCTCCCGTGTACCCATTTATACACCTGGGTGAAGAGGAGCAACGTGGGGTAACTTTTTTGCTAAGAAAAATTCCCGTGACCTCGGCGGGATTTGAACACAGGACCTCTCGATCCCTAAGCCCGCGTCCTACCACTAGACCACGGCGCCCCACAAATAGAAGTATTTTGTCCACGGACAGACAGACAGACAGACAGACAGACAGACAGACAGACAGACAGGTTGATTCCAGTATACCCCCTAAAACATTCGTTTTGCGGGGGTATAATTAACATGAAAGCAAAATTAGCCTACCTCCGGCGCATAGAAGATTTTTGTGAAGGGAGTAACAGTTCGAATACGCATATATAGTAAATAGGGAGTTCAGTTTCCTAGTATTACACAATTTTGACTGAATTTCTGCATGAAAATGAAATAATAAGCGTACGAAGGGGGTTCATTTACCCCTGAATATCTGGAAAAAGAAGCACTGGTCCGTTTTCCAGATAATCTCTTTCTATGGCTCATTGTTTTACTACGTAACAATCGAGCTCTGTTATCACAATCGTGGTTTTGGAAAACAACTGGCTATCTTTAAGTCGAACCATTTTTTGCTTTAAACGGTCTGTATGATACCGTTACATTTTTTAGTCCCCCACTGGTTACTGGTTTGAGGACTATAGGTTTGCTCGATTCCGTCACACTTTTGCCTGGGCCATATCTTCTTAACCATAAGTGTCGTGTTCAAGAACCGTTGCTCTGTCACGCCCACTTTTAAAGTTATTGCCCTCTGTTGTTTTTACCCTGACATTCTTGTCCAGAACATATCTCCTAAATCATAAGTGCTAGCAACTTCAAACTTTGTACACTGAAAGATCTCATTGAGGAAAAGTGCCATGCACAAGAATTGTTACTCTACCATGCCCTTGTTTTTGAGTTATTGCTCTTGTTGTTTTTACCCTTACATTATTGTCCGGAACATATCTTCTAAATCATAAGTGCTAGCAACTTCAAACTTTGTACACTGAAAGATCTCATTGAGGAGAAGTGTTATGTTTAAGAACTGTTACTCTACCACGCCGATATTTTGAGTTATTGCTCTTTGTTGTTTTTATCCTAACATTCTTGTCCGGAATATATCTTCTAAATCATAAGTGCTAGCAACTTCAAACTTTGTACACTGAAAGATCTCATTGAGGAGAAGTGTCATGCACAAGAATTATTACTCTGCCATGCCCACTTTTTGAGTTATTGCCCTTTGTTGTTTTTACCCTTACATTTTTGTCCGGAACATATCTTCTAGATCATAAGTGCTAGCAGCTTCAAACTTTGTACACTTATAGATCTCATTGAAGAATAGTGTTATGTTCAAAAACCATTACTCTGCCACACCCACTTTTTGAGTTATTGCCCTTTGTTGTTTTTACCCTGACATTCTCGTCTGGAACATATCTCCTAAAGCATAAGTGCTAGCAACTTCAAACTTGGTACACTTACAGATCTCAATGAGGAGAAGTGTCATGGAGAAGAATCGTTATTCTGTCGCGCCCACTTTTAGAGATGTTGCCTTTGATTGTTTTTACCTTTATTTTTTTTGTTCGGGACATATTGTCTAAAACCTAAAGTGGTAACAACTTATTTTCCAAAACCTTTTTAAAAAGTGCTAACAACTTCATACAAGTTTTGTATACAGTTATAGATCTAGTAAGTAGGATATCTATATTACAAGTAAGGATTTTTTATTCGGTGGGGGATTCCAGTATTGCATCGCAATACGACACGCATTTTTTCCCCAAATATAGAATTTTAAAGTTGAATTCTTGACACAACTCTACAAATGATGTTCGATTAATCAAGAGTTTTTACAATCAAACACGGGATAAAAAAAAATGAGAACAATTCTTGGTCTAAAATCGAGAGCCAGTCTGAATAATTTACTTATGTTACTTCCGGTTATTTTCGACTTCCGGTTACAGATTCTGCACAAAAATTATCGATGAATATTGTTGAATATTGAATCTGATGGAGTCATATGATGTCATTGCAAACCAGCCTGTCGTTATAGACAATGTAAGAATAATTTATTGTTTGTGGGCGAAGTCAAACATAAATCTAGGATGGTTTACACTTAACAGCTTCAGAAATGAGTCATTCATTCATTGCATTTCATTATTTGAGTTTCATTTATGGCAGATTGATGCCGCAGTGTGGCGCCGTGGTCTAGTGGTGGGACGCGGGCTTAGGGATCGAGAGGTCCTAGGTTCAAATCCCGCCGAGGTCACGGGAATTTTTCTGAGTAAAAAACTTACCCCACGTTGCTCCTCTTCACCCAGGTGTATAAATGGGTACACGGGAGAGTTGAAAGCCGATGCGCTGTGGCTGCCGCAGGCGCCGACTGGAAACAGCCGACTTGAAGCTCGATGATCGTGGAGTAAAGTGTGAAAGTCGCGCGAATATGGACCTAGTTCGTAATTTGAGACTATAAACCACCTTTTTACTTTACGCAGGTATTTTACACCATATGTCTACATATGCTGTATACCGGCCCGTAGGAACAGAGGAGGCTATAGGGGGCCACCCCTCCCCGAAAGTTGGACAAGATTACCATATTTCACATTGAATATTTAAGGGGGAATGCTCCAGTTTTTCGGAACACTCGGTCATTACTGTAGTAAATTAAATGTTTCGTACCAATATGTTTCGCTACCATATTTTCAATAATATAACACATCATTACAATTTACCATTTTCGACGTTAAAAGTGTATTTTTTTTGTGAAACTGATTTCCTAAAGATGGAAATCGATTATTTAGAGCAAGACAGTGGTAAGTGTGTATGCAGTTACCACTGTTTTGGTTCATTTTCTTCATGTGTAGCTCATAAAAATTGCTGTAATTCACTAATAAGTGCGCTGACATATACATTTTCTTTCTGAATTATTACCAGGACATGTTGCTTAATACAATGAGGGAGTTTTATCAAATTCTATTATGTAGAACTGGAAATATTTCCAAAAATATGCAAATTTTGACATAAAACACTCCAGCCTCGTTGATCTAACCGAACACGAGCATGCTGTTTTATACATTTACGCGTTTATAATAGCGCATATTTTGGATTTTCTGTTCTTCTTTAATGTAAGATGTTACTTTAAATCTATTTTAGGGACTAAACGATGAATATACAGCAATTTGTTAGCATTTTATTGACCTTGGACAGGTGCAAGAAATTGTGCATTTTTTTGCTGTAGGGTATGTGATAGGAATGCCTATAAAATTCAAACAAGATCGCTGACCATCTATTTTTATTTTATTTTTCAATTGGTAATAGCATGTAATTTCAACATACAAAATATAAATAAATTCTACTATAGGGAAAAAATTTAGGAAACTGGAGTATTCCCCCTTAAGGAAAATCCAATTTAGCCCCTCCAATATTCAGACGCTCAAGCTTTAGCCCACCCAATATCAAATTGCTTCCTACGGGCCTGGTATATCGTTAGAAGAGAGTAATAAGAGACAAGGTAAACAACGGGGAAAAAAACAGGCATGCTAATCAATCTACTCAAACTGAAATAAAAGTCGACCAGATCAGGTTTTTTCTATCAGATAAAATTGTCACTTGAAGGAAATTCATCAGATAACTGAAATATGGCCCTCAATTTCGTAAAATCAACCCCAACTTTGGCTCATGTAGTGTCTGATCTAGGACACCCAAATGCGGCAATCCTCGACATTTTCATGAAAGATCATGCATGTTTTCTCTTATCAAGCGCGGGATGGTTGCACAAAAAAAATTAAAAAGGAATATCAAAAAATCTAGCCTTTGACAGCAAGTCACATCTGACATCTTTTTCTTCGAGCGGTATCATAAGAGTGACTTCCTTTATTGTTTACTATGGTTGAGTTTGAAGGCAACTAAGATCATGCATTTGTAACTATAGTTTTGGGTTAAAGATAGCATTTGTGTAAAATATAGCATAGAAAATGTTGAGACAAAAGGAGAAACTGCTGGTCATAAGCAGTTTCTTCTCTTGTCGCAATGTTTTCCCAAGCCTTTTCCACCAGGGACATCAAAACCAGGTCTTTTTGGGGAAAGGGTTAAAGGGCGTCAAAGACATCAGTAAAAATAAGGGTTGATTTTGTGAAATGGGGAGCCAACCTTCTGTCATTTGACGGTTTTCCTTCAAGTAAAAACTTTTATCTGCTAGAAAACCCATTTGACTTTGCAACTGCAATGGGAAAGTCTAGATCTGGTCGACATTTACTTCAGTTTGAGTTGATTGATTAGCATGCCTGTTTTTTCGCCGTTGTTTACCTTGTCTCCTATTTTTCTCTTAACACCATATACCAGCATAATATAGACATATTGTGTCAAATACCTGGTGCTTACAGCCTTATAGTTAGCTGTTCTCTGCATTGGAAGGTCTAGAAATAAAGACTGACATAAAACCTCACTCCATACATTACACTTTGTAATTTACATATACAACCCATCATTAGCACCAAAGAGCCAGAGGCGAAATTTGAAAAGTGCCAGTAAATCCTAAACTTTGTTATATTTCCATTCAAAATACAAACATAAGCATTTTTAACGGTTAAGAATTTTGAATTGATGCATAATTATGGAAATACATGACAAATATGTTATAAATTACCTCCCTTGCATATGAATATAGAGTAAATAGAATAGATATTTGTAAATTATTTTCTTCTTGAAGCATAATCTTGAAATACGGCACGATGAATCAACTTATTTGAAGTGTATTTACAAGAGTGTGTAATTTGATGCATGTCCACTGGCTAGAAAGTGGAGTTTTTAATGATGGGTCATATACCTTAATGCGTATAGAAAAGATAATTATGCTGTTAACAGGTTGGTGATTTTTCTTGGTTGGGAGCTTGTAAATAAGAGCAGTCTAAATTTTTTTACATTTTGGTAAGGGTTAAACCTTTCCCAAACAAGACCTGGTTTTAGACGTCTCTAACAGAAAAGGCTTGGGAAACATTGAGGCAGAAGAAGAAAATGCTGATAATCAGCATTTTCTCCTTTTGCCACTACATTTTCTGTGCTATATTGTACACAAATTCATAGTTAATTAACATCCTATTGTTGTCTGTAGCAGCTTTTGAATAAGAACAGTCCAAATTTTTGCTGTTTTGGGACAGGGTTAATTTGATAATTTCTTTTCAGGGGTCTGGAATCATCAAAGCTGGATTTGCAGGTGCCCAGGTACCAAAATACCACTTTGCAAATTTGTAAGTTTTCTCTCCTTTTGTCGTCAATTAACACATTACTGCATGATGACTCCTTTTGACACAAAATAAAAGGTTGGGAAAACATTGTTGAAAACGAAGAAATTGCTTGTGACAAGTAATTTTGTCATTTCCCACGATGTTTTCTACCCTAATGGACCATCAAAATTTATGTATAATTCAGTTCACTTGAAATTTTTGTCTACAATTACAATATCTTTGAATTTTGACTAATATAGACTAAAATTTTCTTATTTTCCCTCAATGCTTTTCAAAGCTTTCCATAATCTATTTGAGACATCAAAAGCAGGGCTTTTTTTTGACACAGTAAAAGTTACAATACATTGATTATCCCATTTCCACATATTGGTGCTTTTTGACACCCCCACAGGATAAAGGCTTTAGAAAACATTGTGACAAGCAATTTCTTCATTTTCCACAGTGTTTCCTACCAAGAATGCCTCGAAAACGAAACATTCCATTTCCATTCACATGAGGCTGAAATTGCAGTCTGCAACATTTTTATACGCCGCCGGAGGCGGACGTATATTGGCGTCATCTTCTCCGTCTGTCCGTCCGTACGTACGTCCATCCACTTTTCTTGTCAACGCAACTCCTAAGTTTCTGGCTGGATCTTCTTAAAACTTAGTCTCTGGGACTTATTGAAATTGCAGCCTTGTCAACGCAACTTCTCTTAAGTTTCTGGCTGGATCTTAATGAAACTTGGTCAATGTTATCACCTCAATTGGTAGATGTGCATGAAGGAAGGATTTTATGGTTCATTGATTTTTGCCAGAGTTATGCCCCTTAAAACTTAGTCTCCGGGGCTTATTGAAATTGCAGCCTTGTCAATGCAACTCCTCCGAAGTTTCTGGCTAGATCTTAATGAAACTTGGTGGATCTTATTACCTCAATTGGTAGATGTGCATGAAGGAAGGATTTTATGGTTCATAGATTTTTGCTAGAGTTATGCCCCTTAAAACTTAGTCTCTGGGGCTTATTGAAATTGCAGCCTTATCAATGCAACTCCTCGTAAGTTTCTGGCTGGATCTTAATGACACTTGGTCAATGTTATCACCTCAATTGGTAGATGTGCATGAAGGAAGGATTTTATGGTTCATTGATTTTTGCCAGAGTTATGCCCCCTTAAAACTTAGTCTCTGGGGCTTATTGAAATTGCAGCCTTGTCAACGCAACTCCTCCTAAGATTCTTGCTGGATCATAATGAAACTTTGTGGATGTTATTACCTTAATTGGTAGATATGCATGAAGTAAGGATTTTATATGGTTCATTGATTTTTGCCTGAGTTATGCCCCCTTGACCCTTCAATCTTAGTCTCTGGGGCTTAATGATATTTCAGCCGTGTGAACGCAATTCCTTCCTGGTTTTTGACTGGATATTTATAAAAACCTTTTTGTGAACACAACTTTTTACAGGTTTTTGAGTGAATATTTATAAATCCTTGTCAATGTCATTTTTTTGTCTCAAGTTTTATAAGTGGCAGCGTATATTGTGACCATGGCACTCTTGTTGAATTTAGACAACCCTAAAATTTTATTGTTTGGATTTAATTCATGTGTTGTCTAATTTCAGTATTGGTCGTCCCAAACATGTTCGTGTTATGGCCGGAGCCCTAGAGGGCGACACTTTTCTGGGACCAGAAGCTGAGGTAAACATTACTTTTGACTTGACTTAACCCTTTCCCTTAAAACAGAATTTTATGTGATCCAAATTTAAAGCATTGAAGATGACTAGAAAAAAGTTGGTTGAATTTGATACATGTTTTGCGATTAAATTGTGGTTGAAGTTGATTGAAATTGAAACTGTGGCTTGCAACATGATTTTCCAATTTTGACATGTCGGAAATTTTTGTCTCTGGTATTAAACAGAGCAAAAGGTAAGAAGGGGTAAATGTATTTAAAATTTAACATATGTTGTACATACTCATTTGAATCATCTGGTAGAGAAGATTTCAAAGAGTACCTGCAACCTAGCATTCAGTTAGCAATAGATGAAACATTGCAATTTACCCCATCTTATCTCTGGCTCTCAGGTAAAGGTTTAATCCTTTTTTATACGCCGCCGGAGGCGGACGTATATTGGCGTCATCTTCTCCGTCTGTCCGTCCATCCATCCGTCCGTCCATCCGTCCGTCCGTACGTCCGTCCACTTTTCTTGTCAACGCAACTCCTCCTAAGTTTCTGGCTGGATCTTCTTGAAACTTGGTCAATGTTATCACCTCAATTGGTAGATGTGCATGAAGGAAGGATTTTATGGTTCGTCGATTTTTGCCTGAGTTATGCCCCTTAAAAACTTAGTCTCTGGGGCTTATTGAAATTGCAGCCTTGTCAACGCAACTCCTCCTAAGTTTCTGGCTGGATCTTATTGAAACTTGGTCAATGTTATCACCTCAATTGGTAGATGTGCATGAAGGAAGGATTTTATGGTTCGTCGATTTTTGCCTGAGTTATGCCCCTTAAAAATTTAGTCTCTGGGGCTTGTTGAAATTGCAGCCTTGTCAACGCAACTCCTCCTAAGTTTCTGGCTGGATCTTAATGAAACTTGGTCAATGTTATCACCTCAATTGGTAGATGTGCATGAAGGAAGGATTTTATGGTTCATTGATTTTTGCCTGAGTTATGCCCCTTAAAAACTTAGTCTCTGGGGCTTATTGAAATTGCAGGCTTGTCAACACAACTCCTCCTAAGTTTCTGGCTGGATCTTAATGAAACTTGGTCAATGTTATAACCTTAATTGGTAGATGTGCATGAAGGAAGGATTTTATGGTTCATTGATTTTTGCCAGAGTTATGCCCCCTTCAATCTTAGTCTCTGGGGCTTATTGAAATTGCAGCCTTGTCAACGCAACTCCTCCTAAGTTTCTGGCTGGATCTTAATGTCACTTGTTCAATGTTATCACCTCAATTGGTAGATGTGCATGAAGGAAAGATTTTATGGTTCATTGATTTTTTTCCAGAGTTATGCCCCCTTAAAACTTAGTCTCTGGGGCTGAAACTTGGTGGATGTTATTACCTTAATTGGTAGATGTGCATGAAAGTAAGGATTTTATGGTTCATTGATTTTTGCCCCCTTCAATCTTTTTTTTTTTTGGTCTCAAGTTTTATAAGTGGCGGCGTATATTGTGACGATGGCACTCTTGTTACACAAGACCTGGTTTTGACTCTAAATAGAAATGGCTTAGGTAAAGATTGAGGCAAAAGAAGAAAATGCTGATATTAATCAGCATTTTCTCGGTTTGTCTCAATACTTTCTCTGATATTTTAAACAATTCCTTTCTTTATTAGAACCCATTTTATCACCAGTACCTGCTCTCAAATTGTATCACCCTAATTCCTGCCCTTTGGGAAAGGTTTAACTGGGTTCACTCTGGCTCTCGAAAAGCTGGGGCCATCACTTTCGCCAAATGAAAAAAGTTGGGGCCAACCTGGTGAAAGTTGGGGCCACATTTCAGGTGTCTGGGCCAGTACTAGTTGACAAAATTTTCGACATTTTGCAACCAACTCTTTTCCTAATAAGCTGTTTTCCCAATAATATATATTTCAGAAAACATTGAGGCAAAAGAAACGAATTATGAAAACCATCATTTTCTCATTTTTCCATTTTGTTTGTCTAAGACTTAACTCATTGCATGTAGGCGTATGTAGACTTCCATAATTAGATTGTTGAATATGCTTGTACAAATGTGGCTGTTCAGGCAACCATGCTGCAAGCATATTCATAAATATTCAGTTGTCTATTGAATAAAGAATAAAGAAAAACAAATAGTTTTAAATATTTTATCAGTTTTTCTATGTTCTATTCCTCCACCCCCCCCCATACCCCCCCCCCCCCCCTTGAAAATTCCTATCTTGTCAGGTTTGGGAAAGGAGAAAATATGATTATCAGGGTCCCGAATAAATTTGTAATTAGGCAGGAATCATCACTAACTTTAGTTGAATATTCCTTGAAGTTCGCTGGGACATTCTCACGGTGAAAAGAAAATAAAACAGAGGTCCAGTTTATTCCAGAAATTTTACGCGATTTTACTTACCGGAAACATCGTAGTTCGGCACCTTCCATAACTACGGCATTCTGAACAATTATATGCAACAAGATTTGTTTTGAACAACTCTATTTCCCGTGAAATATGTCGTAAAGTAAAGGATTAACTATGGGATATTCGATAACCATGATAACTCGACCCGTCAATCAAATTAAAACAATATCGAAAGTACAGGCCCATAATTATTTATCGTGTAATGCTCTATTGCACACGACACTGGTACCCGATTACAATTATCGATTTTTCCGTCGCTTTGCTTATCAATTAATTGTCGCATCATATGTGTTTGGACTAACTATGGATGGCAATTAAAGGTAATAAACAGTTATACATGGTGTTATTTGTCATGTCGCGTGCCGAGATAATATATTGTCGGTAATGTTCGATAAAGCTGTAACTTCAGCGAGTTGGGGCCATTTGATCATTTTTGGGGCCACTCGATTTTTTGTTGGCGTCAGGCATTTTCGCCAAATGAAAAATTCTTGCGCCACTTTTATTTTTTTGTCGCATTTGGCGACAATGGCGATAGGCAGCGCCAACCCTGGGTTTAACCCTTTTCCAAACAAGACCTGCTTTAGATGTCCGTAATATACGAGGCATGGGAAAATGTTTAGGCAAAAGAAGAAAATGCGGCTATATATTTTCCATGCCTTATTGTACACAAAAGCTACCTTTTAGTTTATCAGTACCAGTTTTGTTGTCTGCAATGGCTTTACAGATGAATCATCCTAACTTTTGCCATTTGGGAAAGGTTTAATCAACATATTGGATTATCTTTCAGGAACATAGAGGGTTGTTGAGTATTAGATATCCGATGGAACATGGCATTGTTAAAGACTGGAATGATATGGAAAGAATATGGCAATATATATACTCCAAAGATCAATTACAAACATTTTCAGAAGAGGTAATTGTCAACTCATTCCCACACTTTGACAAGGCTGCGGCCATAGCACAGTTGGTAGCGTATCTGCCTCTCACTCAAGAGGTGCTGTGTTTGATCCGAGCAGTGGCAAATATCCTTTCTGACAAAAATGTCACCCAGCAATGGATTGATATAATTGGCCTATGTGGGCAAGCAGCTGGAGGCTCAGTTAGGGTGTTGTGGTAGTACTGGTATGAGAAACAACATGAATCCCTGTTTAGGTGCTCCAGCCACTGCAATAAGACCATAGCAGTTTAACCCATTACCAAACAACAAAATTTTAGCCTAGTCAAAGCTCATAGGTGTTGCAGACGACAAGTTCCATTGAACAAAATTTAACATTTTTTGGTCTTTCTTGGTAGAAAACATTGTGGGAAATGAAGAAATTGCTTGTCACAAGCAATTTCTTCATTTTCCACAATGTTTTCCAAAGTCTTTATTTTGTGGGGCATCCAAAATTGTCAATGTGTGGGAAAGGGTTAAAACGGCGTAAATCCCACACATTGACACTTTTTTATGCCTCTAAGTCACAGGAAAAAAGTTTGGGAAAACTTCGAGAAAAATTAACAAATTGCTTGACAAAATTGAAAATGTTGTATACAACATCTTTATTTCTGGATAAGTGTAAAATTTTGCAGTAATTAATGGGTTTACGGTTAATGTCATTTTGGTGTACAAAAAAAGCCTAGCCAACAATAGTTGATTTTGAAGCACATGTCGCTTTCACATTTGGCTGGAATATGTCTAGAGGCGGATTATAAGCTTTGTTGTACCTGTTCAGGGTTGCATCTAGAGCGCGGCATTGCGGGATTGCCGCGAATTTTCATAAATGCCCCCCTATTTGGAAAATTGCTGCGGGAAAATCCCGCAAAAACAACAAAAAACTCTGGCAAAAGAATAACCATTTCTGATGCCAACAATCATTTGGAATCGGGTAAACTAAAATAACTAGGTCTTTCAATTAACAAAAATCAGCTGCCAATCAGAAGAAAACGCGATTCAGCACCCGCCGTGGCCAAACTGACTCCGCCTACTTGACCTAAATAGATGTTTATTGGTTCCAAATATGGCTACTATTACTACGAAAAAGGCCGGCGATTATTGCACACGCTGTGACAAACTGAATTCCAATGACGTCATTTGATAGTACTTTCCCATTTTCAAATCGCATTTCGTTAATAGACAGATAATGTGGGAAAACAAGGACAGTTGGTACATAAAATACAAATCATTCCATATGAAAATGACTTGGAACACAATCTCTGTGAACTTATCCGGTAGAAATTATAAATTTACAAGCAAATGAAAGAAATCTTGAATGATCATTATGTCAAAATTCTTCCGCCTTACTTCCATAATCGATAAGAAAAAAGTCCATGAAAGCTGATTTGTTTCTAAGTAGAATCTACCTCTTTCAACGAGATAACCAGTCAGAGAGACGTAAATGTGCACAAACATTGAATCAAGAATTCATACAGAATCTATCTCTTAACAGTCCTGAAATACTCTGGGCACTTTGATCTAAAACACTTCAATGATGACGTCACTCAAAATTGCAAATGGCGACTGTGTACACTTGTGACAGATAGATTTAGAAATGTTTTGGACTACAGTACACTAGCTCAAACAGACTTGTCATGCAACTGCTCGTGGATAGATAGGTAGTAAACCCTGCATGATATGTAATCATTCAATTTTAACATTCAAATACTGAAAAACGAGCGCATTTGAAGGGCATAAAGTTGGAAAATTTTACATCATTTCACATTGTTGACTGTAAGAGTTACTACGTCGACGATACATTTATATCAAAGTTGGCGAAAGACTTAATTAGATGGATATTAAATGAGCCCCTGTATGAAATTTGTCTGGTATCTATTTCATAGCTGTAAAGGTAATTATATTGTTATTTCATTAGGATCTAGACTAGTTAAGATGACCTTTGTCACAGTTCACATTGAATATGGCATCAAAAACAATCAAAGTACATAGGATTGGCCTTGCGAACCTCGCGGTACTAACATCTCAGAATGAAATTTTTCTAGAACAACTCCTTACTTTCAATATTTCTGTTACTCTATGGTTGCATCACAGGGTTGGCAATCGACCGGTCACCTGGTTTTAACCGAGCGGTTTTAACCGGTTAAAACTGCCCCGGTCAATACTCCAAGTGGTCGATTGGTGGTCGATTGAAAAATTCTAATGGTCAATTGAAAATTTTTGGTGGTCGATTGAAAAATTCTAATGGTCAATTGAAAATTTTTAATGGTCAATTGAAAAATGCTGATGGTAAATTAAAAAACTTTAATGATCAGTTATTCTTTTATTATTTACTATTTATTATTCATGTTCTTCAAATTGAAAAAAATGACTGTTTCGACTCTGCCAAAGGTACTCATCAGGTGGCTTTTGACCAGATATGGTCCTTTGGCTTTACATGTATTTTGAAACAACAGTCTCTGCTGTTTTGACACTTACATCAAATATCCAGTAATGTCCAATAACAGATAGCAGAATGATCACACTTTCACACATCTGAATAGATAAAGGTGTCAGTTTCACAACCCATATATTTCAGCCCATTTCATTGGTCAACCTTATACAAGCTGGACACACCTTCCATAACTTTGAGTGACAGGTCCGGTATTTTGAAAGTTTTGATTGGCAATTCTTAATTGTTTGTCAAAAGGCAATTAAAGATTAGGTCATCCTCTTTGATGTGTTGGCTATCAATATTCTTAATTTGAACCAGCAGTACTCTTTGAAATAGTGTGTCATTTTTGTCATAGATGGCCACTTTTAAACCCTTTCTTATTACATTTCTCTTTTCTTCTTTACATGACAATGTATAGTGAAGTAAATCTATCTAAACTGAAATTGATGAGAATTATTGAAAATTTTACTGATTCATGAAACCTACCTGTTCAAATAGCCATTTAAATTTTGGTTTTGCAGCTTTATTTTTTTAGAATCTTGAACAACAGAAAGTCTCAACATCTCATTTGTAGTGATATTCTTATAAATAGAAATTATGTAGGGTCCAATAAGTAGGGTTATCATTTATGAGTATTTTCCAACCGACCATTTCAATCGACCACCAATCGACCAGTATTGACCAGTATTGACTGGTTAAAACCAGTATTGACCGCCGGCCCGGTCAATACTCATACTGACCGGTCGATTGCCAACCCTGTTGCATCAACATCTCTTGAGTTTATTTACACAGAGATTTTTTTCTTGTACTGCATAATGTTGATTTCTGTGCCACGTGACTTTAGGCATGTTGACCTAGTTACTAAAAATAGGTATTTTGGAAACCTCGCGGTATTCATATGAGGCCCTACAATGTGTACCACAGAATATCAGCCGGAATACTTTTGTCTGATATAGATTAGAATATAATTTATGTTAATATTTTTCCATCGTCCAATGAATGTGAAAAGGAAATTAAGGTTCAAAATGGAGGAAAACATTGGTTTGAACGCCAAACCTTTAGAATATTTAAGATCTCTAACTCCCAGTAAGAAAACCCCTTTCTGGGCCCCTTTAACAATCTAAAAAACATATGTGTACTTACAAATGTTTAAAAAATGAATAAGCTACAATTTGTGATAAGAATTTTTTACTTTGGAGGTATGAAAGAACTGTTTTGAAATTATTAAGTTTAGTCTACCGTAGACACACATTCTGAACTTCTGTTTGGGCCTCCTTATTTCACTCCCTTATTTGGAAGAGCTGTGACGTCATCAATGACGCGTCATCTGCCATTTTGAAACCAAAATTGACAGAAGCAGAAAATGAAGAAATAATTCACAAAGTTCAGCAAAAATCCTGCACTTTGCGCATTTATTGCACCAGCCATTTCATATCAGGGGATTAGCAAATTTTGGAAAAGGTCAGTTTCTTTGTATCGTCGCTGAAAATGTGTTTTGCTAACCAATTTATTTAATTTTTTCATCTAGTTGGTGTCAGCCGTCAAGATTGAGATCAGGCTAATCAACGCTCACAAGGATAATTCTCGTCGATAGCACAGTTTTGCCTCATGGTAAATTTTGTGATTACCGCGAGGTTTAAAGTACCGCGAGGTTTACACAAACGACTATACAATTACCAAAGAAGAGTCATTTTATATATGCCCCCATATTTTGTTCATTGCCCCTCAATTTCAGAAATTATGGGGGGAATTCCCCCCAATTTGCAAATTTCTAGATGCAACCCTGCCTGTTTGAGAGAACACTTTTGTAACCATTTTAAATGTATTTCAGCTGAATTTAGTAAGTTTCTTGTCAAAAAATCATTGAGATTATGTATAAGAATTACAAAATTGTTCATACTTTCACAAATTTCAAGTTTGTGAAAGGGCGTTTATATCAGTTGAATATTCATCGATCTTCTCTGGATGTATTCTTTTATTGTTAAAACATAGACATGGTCAGACCCGGGTTATTTAATGGGGGAGGGGGTCATCTGTGATTGGAGCAGGGTCCAACATTAACTTTTTTGGTCACCAGACAGTCGGGCTTGTTGCTGCCAGATGCTGCTTAGTTACTCAACTATATAAAGTTACTATTAAGAAACAGAAGAATGTAAAAAAAGAAGTATCATTATTTAAAATAGATATGGGAAAGGTCACTATAATAGAGCTGGAAAGTATTATCAAGATTAATAATTTGCTACTTAATAAAAATGTGCTTAACCATTTCCCAAACAAGCCCTGGTTATCACATCCGAAATCAAATGGTTTTGAGAGGGTATTGAGTCAACAGAGAAAAATGCTGACAAGCAGCATTTTTAGCTCGACTTTTCAAAGAAAATGAGAGCTTATACTGTCACCCGGGCGTCGGCGATGGCGTCGGCGTTGGCGTTGCAACCAAGGTTAAAGTTTTTTCAAACATCAATAACTTCCATACTATCAAAGGGATTCAACCCAAACTTGGAATACTTATTCACCATCACACCCTCTACCTTACTACCAGGGCCCATGACCCTGGCTCCACTATATTTGGAGTTATGCCCCCTTTATACTTAGCAACTTAGAAAGTCCAGCACTTAGAAAGTCGAGCGCGCTGTCTTCGGACAGCTCTTGTTACCTTTTGTCTCTATATTTTTTTTTGTTGATTACTGTCTACACCAATCATTTTATCAATACTAACTGTCACAGTTTGTGATATCAAATACAGTTTTCAAATCGGACCAAAAAAAAAATTGTTTGGGAGATGGCTAATCAGATGGAATTGTAGGTTATATCTACTAGGAGTATCTTAGATTTCCTATTGCTTGATTCTTTTGAATTTAGGATTTATAACTGTAAATAAGTGTGGTTTTTTTATCCCGATTTATAATAGACAAATATTAATTCAACTAGAATGCAATTCTCAATACAAAGTTGTAAGGATAGAAATAATAGGCTATTAGCAACAACAACAATAGTATAAATATTGTATGATAACAGATAGAAATGTAAATGTAAAAAAATATAAATGTAATGTAAGTACTAAGAAGTATGAAAAAGAAAAAAAAAAGAAATTAAATTTTTAAAAGCAGTCTCTTTTAGTGAATTGTAGTAGGACAGGAAAGTGATGGACTGCCATATTTCTTGTTCAAACCATAATTCAAAAAAAGAGACTGATAATATGAAAACACAAGGGAAAAAATAGAAAGATATCATTTCATTTCTCCATTGTAAGTGATATAGTGCATAATTTTGATAAAACAATATCATAAAAAAAAAAAAAAAAAAAAAAAAAAAAGACCCCAACTAACAATTATCAAACAATTAAAATTAAAAAGGGGTGTGACTAAAAATTTAAAAATTAAGGTGCTAATGGTAGGCTAAGGCTGTAAAAAATGAAATTAGGTATTAACTAGTGATTTTTATAAATATATATTTTTACTGTAAATATAACTAGATACAAAGTTTTTATGACAAATTAGATCTACGTGTAGAATTGTAAATAGCTTATAGATCTAATAGTTAAATTAAGTTGCATTGAAATTGTTGCTGCAACTATTAATCTTTTTGCATTTGTATTTATCAATCAATCAATTTGAAATATGCAAAGAGTGTATAAGATTCCTTGTTTAGTGAAGTGAATACGTGTGTGAAGTTATATTTAGTGTAATTCATGTGAAACCGGATGTCCAAAACACCCAAATGGACAACCAAACAACAACAGGGAAAACAAACATTAAAGGGCTTAAGAAGCATAAATATGCTTATGTGATAGTGTATCACATCCGGTCTCTACACCTGTATGAACTGTATGAACTGCTAGCCCTGACCAAATATGCACTGGTCCTGACTAAATATTTATATCAGAACCTTGATGATATGGAAAAGTTTCAACCAACAATAATCGTTTCATAAACTAAAAGGTCAGCTTTGAATCACAAATGAGTGAAAATTTCGAAGGGCCATGTTTTTGTTGTGTCCCATATCCTATGTTTTCATTATGGTTATAGTGACTGAGATTCGAAATGAGGCTGACCAGTTGGTCTTGCATCTTGGAGATCTAACTAGCCCTGACCAAGCAGCAGGCAGGTAATGTCCGTCAGGCACAGGTTAATGTTGAACCCTGTGGAGGTTTGAATTATTTCAATTTCAACAAAAATTTATTGCTAAAGACTTATAAAAATGAATAAAAAGGGACCCAAGGGGTTAGTTTGAACTGCCAGAGTTTCCCCTGGATCTGCTAGTGCATACATTTATTAGTTGGTTGTTGTATTTGAAAATATATATATATGAGCCAAGATCTGGAAAAACGTCCCTTAAGGCTTTTGAGCCCAACATAGATCCAGATCAGCCTGTGCATACGCACAGTCTGATCAGGACCCATGTTGTTCTCTATAAGCTTCTTCGTGACCTTTAGTAACTTAAAGAAAGCATCATGGGTGCATATTGGACTGCATTTGACAACAGGCTGGTCTTCAAACTCAATTTTTAAAAATGCTATAAGGGACGTTTTTCCAGATCCCAGCTCATATATATTACAATCTGCTTTCAGCATCCAGTATTGTTAACAGAAGCACCTTTAAATCCAAGAAGAAATAGAGAAAAAGCGGCAGAAATATTTTTTGAAACATTTAATGTGCCTGCATTGTTTATGTCCATGCAAGCAGTTCTTAGTTTGTGAGTATACAAATTTGTTATTATCTGTATCACTTGTTGAAGCCGATCCTGCTTGGTAAAGCTTTTTGACGCCCCTCTATAAAAAAATAAAATAAAATGAAGAAATTGGTTTTGACAAGCAATTTCTTGATTTCCCATGTTTTCTAAAGAAGAATCCCACACCTAAAAATTGTACTGACTTGAATTTGTCTTTGAAGTATCACCATTCTTAATTTCTGCCATCTGGTAATGGGTTAAAAGCTATTTGCATATTGTTTGGTACGATAAAAAAAAAAACCCACTTCAGCATAGATAAGCTTTAGTTAGAACATATAAATAGGCCTAAAGGGTTGTATTATGTTATAGCCATGTTTGTCTGACCTTCTGTCTATCTGCTAGCAATTAGTTCTGTGTGTGCAACTCCTACAGTTTCAATCTGGATTTGTTCAAATTTGCCTCAATGAATCTCCATGGTATCAAGCTTAACTGCTGCTTTTAAGAAACAAATAACTTAGTTTATCTGCCTTGAATTAAAAAGATATGTAATTGCTTGTGTGGGCAACTTATAGTCTCAATCAAAATTCAATCCAACATTTTATAAAGCCTCTCTTACAACTGCTCATATGTGCTCCTGCGTGTGGTCTGCGTCTAAAACATAAGTTTAGTCGTGCGATGCACGCACGTGCAACATACGATTTTAGTGGACACTACCACGACACAGACTGCACGCAGCAAAGAATTGACCTGACAATTCTTTGCTACGACCATTCTGCGTCTTTTAGAACACCAGAAGCATGCAAGAGAGAAGTACAGAGCACATATGACAGGCGTGTGTGTGACGCAGGGAACGATATACTGAAATTCAAGAAAATTCACAAAGAAGGCGTACATTTCTCGAAAGAGATTCATACTTTTGACTTGCTTTGAATGTACATATTTTGAGGCGCTCTTACAACCTGTCGCGCGTCTTTATAAATAGTGCGATTTTGCAGAGTTTTAAAACGTACAATTTAAAAAGACGCACAACAGGTTGTAAGAGAGGCTTAAGATAAGATTTATTCAGATTGAAAACATCACACATGCCACAATGAATCTCCATTATGTCTAGTTGTGCATGCAACTTCTGAAAATTAGACACCTCTTGTTGTTCTTAAACCAACTGTCCACCCCACCCCACCCCCACTCCCCTAAAATATTGACTTGACACAAAAACAACATAGTATTATTTATTTGACAGATATGCTACAGGTAGAACTACAGGTGTTGTGTTAGACGTAGGTGACGGTGTAGCCCATGCTGTCCCTATATATGAGGGGTTTGTTATCTAGTAATGGTTTATTTATTTGACAGATATGCTACAGGTAGAACTACAGGTGTTGTGTTAGATGTAGGTGACGGTGTAGCCCATGCTGTCCCTATATATGAGGGGTTTGTTATCTAGTAATGATTTATTTATTTGACAGATATGCTACAGGTAGAACTACAGGTGTTGTGTTAGACGTAGGTGACGGTGTAGCCCATGCTGTCCCTATATATGAGGGGTTTGTTATCTAGTAATGATTTATTTATTTGACAGATATGCTACAGGTAGAACTACAGGTGTTGTGTTAGATGTAGGTGACGGTGTAGCCCATGCTGTCCCTATATATGAGGGGTTTGTTATCTAGTAATGGTTTATTTATTTGACAGATATGCTACAGGTAGAACTACAGGTGTTGTGTTAGATGTAGGTGACGGTGTAGCCCATGCTGTCCCTATATATGAGGGGTTTGTTATCTAGTAATGGTTTATTTATTTGACAGATATGCTACAGGTAGAACTACAGGTGTTGTGTTAGATGTAGGTGACGGTGTAGCCCATGCTGTCCCTATATATGAGGGGTTTGTTATCTAGTAATGATTTATTTATTTGACAGATATGCTACAGGTAGAACTACAGGTGTTGTGTTAGATGTAGGTGACGGTGTAGCCCATGCTGTCCCTATATATGAGGGGTTTGCCATGCCTCACAGTGTCATGAGAGTAGACATAGCCGGTAGAGATGTCACCAAATATCTTAAATTACTCCTTAGAAAAGAAGGATTTGACTTCCATACATCAGCAGAGACTGAAATTGTTAGAACTATAAAAGAAGTAAGTAAAGGCTTTAAGCCATTCAGAGCTACATATATCGTCAGTGGGGAGTCAAAACCTCGTAACTCCAGCTTATTCAAGCTGTAGTTACAAGGTTTTGACTCCCCACCAGCGATATGAGGGGATAAAGGCATTCTGAATTGGTTGTCTCAAATCAAAACCCTATGTTGTGGGTACTTATTTGAATTGTTTCGATGAGACAATTCCAATAAGCACCAACAATATATGTTTTGATGAACAATAAATGAAATACTGCATTTTGAAATGCTTTCACACCCTCTTTTCTGTACCTCTGGCCATGATGGAGTAAAAGATTTAGAAGGGGATGTAAACATACTTCTTGATTTACATAAAATATATACTGTTACAAATACAAGTTAACTTCACAAAATGATAATTAATACCATATGTGCAATTACAGCATTCCAAAATATGTGAAATAATCAAGCAGTGTTCTCCCCAGCCTAATAAGCTGTATCGACCCCACTACAGCTTCATGAAAATTAGTGTAATGCCCCTGCAGCTTCAAAATTGCCCCTACAGGTTAATTTCTTCAAAATGATCCCCAAATAGAGACATTTAGATGTATTTCATGTCAAAAACTGAAAGGTAATGCATCTCTATAAATTAATATATAATAATTATGTATAAAACATTTTTGAAAAAGAAGAAATTGCTGAAATTGAGCAATTTCTTCTTTTCCCATTATGTTTTTATTCACAATTATTTGCATGTTCAATGTGTTTCAAAGTTTACCAATACTTATAATTTGCCACTACAGCTTTAAATTATTCTGCGGAGAACCCTGAATCAAGAATGGTTTCGTTTATCTTGAAGGACATCAAAAGGCGCCAATGTTTGGGAAAACGGTTAAAGATTTATATATGCGTTTTCAGAAAACCTGTTATTTATCAATCAACCCAATGAAGGAAGAATCTATGGAGGTAGAAAAATCACCGTACACACTGCCAGATGGAAGCTCTATAGAGGTGGGTAAACTGTAAAAATAATTTTGTGCCTAATACATACTGTAAGTGGGAGGTCAAAACCTTGTTACTACAGCCTGTGCCAAATAGAACTTTTTGTGGATATTGCATTTAAAGATTTCATATTTACAAGCAGTTTACAATTTATTTTGACAATACATCTCATCAAAAGTAAGTTTAAAAAAAAGAAGCAATAGGGAACATCTGCTTATAGCAGTTCAATATCAAACCCTACATAAAACCAAAGTCTGACCAAGGGCTGGATTTCATACAACTTCCAATGGATGTGCTTATTTATGTGAGCCAGGACTGGAATCCTGGAGCTAGTGTCACAGCCTTGGTGTAGTCAGCACTTTTTGCATTGACAAAAACTTCAACCTGGTTTTTATCTATAATCTTATTAATCATTATGGCCTAGATATTACTTCTTTTCATCTTATCGCTGCTTTTCAACAAAACCCTTGTTACTGCAGCTTAAAACAAACTGCAATTACGAGGCTTTCATTGAAAAGTGACATTATGTATACCTCATACTTAGACATATCATGTGAATTCCAGATTGGACCAGCACGTTATCGTGCCCCGGAGTTATTATTCAGACCAGACCTGATAGGGGAGGAGTGTGAGGGAATACATGAGGTGTTGACCTACTCTATACAGAAGTCTGACATGGATCTACGACGGACACTGTTTGCTAATATTGTACTGTCTGGTGGTTCTACATTGTTTAAAGGTAGGTATTGTTATATATTAGGGATGTCATAACCACGTTATCGTGCCCCAGAGTTATCATTCAGACCAGACCTGATAGGGGAGGAGTGTGAGGGAATACATGAGGTGTTGACCTACTCTATACAGAAGTCTGACATGGATCTACGACGGACACTGTTTGCTAATATTGTACTGTCTGGTGGTTCTACATTGTTTAAAGGTAGGTATTGTTATATATTAGGGATGTCATAACCACGTTATCGTGCCCCAGAGTTGTTATTCAGACCAGACCTGATAGGGGAGGAGTGTGAGGGAATACATGAGGTGTTGACCTACTCTATACAGAAGTCTGACATGGATCTACGACGGACGCTGTTTGCTAATATTGTACTGTCTGGTGGTTCTACATTGTTTAAAGGTAGGTATTGTTATATATTAGGGATGTCATAACCACGTTATCGTGCCCCAGAGTTATCATTCAGACCAGACCTGATAGGGGAGGAGTGTGAGGGAATACATGAGGTGTTGACCTACTCTATACAGAAGTCTGACATGGATCTACGACGGACACTGTTTGCTAATATTGTACTGTCTGGTGGTTCTACATTGTTTAAAGGTAGGTATTGTTATATATTAGGGATGTCATAACCACGTTATCGTGCCCCAGAGTTATCATTCAGACCAGACCTGATAGAGGAGGAGTGTGAGGGTATACATGAGGTATTGACCTACTCTATACAGAAGTCTGACATGGATCTACGACGGACACTGTTTGCCAATATTGTACTGTCTGGTGGTTCTACATTGTTTAACCCTTTCGCTGCCAAATTTCCAATATTGGACTGTCCTCTGGTTGCCAAATTAATTCGAAGAAATTTCCAAGAACCGTACCCTGTAGTCAAACACAGGCATAACTTTTGACTCATTGGATAGATTTCTTTCAAATTTTCAACACATTCAGAGAGATTAGCAATCTATAATATTACATAAATTGCAAAGTTATTTATGAAGTGGCAATATCTTTTCATTTTGATTCTATTCGCAAATTATTGGAATCTGAGAACAACGGGAAAAAATGGATGAACATACCTCAACTAGATGTTTCCGTTGAAAATATAATGTTTTGATGGAACAGATTGTTGAAATTGTCAACTAAACATAATTTCAAACTATCCCGAAGCCTTTTCCAGCATTTTCGATGTCATTCATGGTGATATTATTAGCTTCTAGGCATGACTAGTAAGGGCATGTTCTAATGGCAGCCATATTGTTGTCTTTTGTTTGGAAAATTCCTCATAAAAACACTTATAGTTTACCGATTTTAACACAATTTTCACTGTTTTATCTGTCAGAACGCTAGTACTTTGATTACTAAAACGGTGCTATAAGAAAAAGACTGCGTGAAAACCACTTAGTTGGAAAAAATATTCATATACTTCACCCCCCTAAATTTGTCGAGAAAACTCGCCTATGGCAGCGACCCCTAGAGTCGAGTTAACTCGCCTATGGCAGCGAAAGGGTTAAAGGTAGGTATTGTTATATATTAGTGGTGTCATAACCACATTATCGTAAAGGTAGGTACTGTTTAATTCTTTCCCAAAACAACAAAAATTTTGGACTCGTCCGAATTCAAAGATTTACAGACTACAATTTCAATTAAAAGAAATTTAAAGTTTCTTGGTCTTTTTGGTTAGAAAACATTGTGGGAAATGAAGATATTGCTTGTCACAAGCAATGCCTTTGTTTTCCACACTGTTTTCCGAGGCATTATCTTATAGGGAGCCAAAAAGAGTCATTGTTAGGTAATGGATGTTGGCATTTTAGACTTTGTAGATTCAGATCAGCCTACATGTGTCGGTATACTTATTAGGTAATAGGAATAAAGAAAAAAATACGAAAAGAAATACTATCTTGGCAAGAAAAAAGTGGTTAATTAGAAAAGATAAATACATGCAGGAGATTTGACTTGCAAAACATTAAGGCAGAGATATGGATTCTTATATGAAGGTGGTCATTATTTAGTATCATGATGTCTAGATCTGTGTATGCACATACATCCACATCTTGTAAATAAAACTCATACATTTATGGACAGATTTGGGGCAGAACAATTCACAGAATGTTCCTAGCCACCTAACTATGCATATTTTACACTGCATCATGGAATTGCTTAATGCAAAAAATGGCATATGTTGGGACTGTGGTACTCATATTTCATGTATCTTGGTACATGCTGTGTTGTCCTTTGCTGTTTTAATTCTTTCCCAAACGACATAATTTTGGACAGTTCCAATTTGAAAGGTGTTGCAGGCAACAATTTTGAAGTCAATAAAGAAAGGATTGGTGTACAATACAGTACAGAAAATATTGAGACAAAAGGAGAAACTGCTGGTTATCAGCAGTTTCTTCTTTTGTCTCAATGTTTTCCCAAGCCTTTTCTAATAGGGACATCAAAAGCAGGTCTTGTTTGGGAATGGGTTAAACTTACTCTCTGAATGATAATAATTAGTGCATGGCCCTGTTGGTGTCATGCATTCATTAACGAAAAAATGTTTTTTAGTTTGTATCTGATATAATATCCATGACCTTTTATAACCTGAATGACAATTACATTATTCAAATGAAATATTGTATCTTTTTCAGGTTTTGGTGATAGACTTTTAAGTGAAGTAAAGAAACTAGCACCAAAGGATATTAAAATTAGAGTAAGTAGCTACTCCAATGTTTTAATTTCATAATTCTTAACTCATTACTGCAGTGACACCTTTTGACTCCCTCACAAGAAAAGGCTTGGGAAAACATTGTGGAAAATGAAGAAATTGCTTGTGATAAACAATTTCTTCATTTTCCACCATGGTTTCCACCTAAACAAGCAAATGAATTAGTATTTCATTCACTTGAAATTGCCGTCTGCAACATAACTGAGTCTTGTCTGGGAAAATGTTAAACAATTGATTCAAACTTGAAATTGAAAGAGTAAAGAGAAAGAATAAAATTGCAAGAATTTCTCTCTTACCCTCATTGTTTTTCAAAGCAGTCATTCCAGGTACAGGAGAAAAACTGTAATTTGTCTGCCCCTGTATTGTTTTACTCGCATCCGTCTGTCTGATCCGAAAACCTAATATTGGTCATATCAGGGGCATAATTATTTCACAAACACATCTTTTTGGTACATGTGTTAGATTCTAATTCTTGTCCTGCTGTAAAATTTTGTTCAAAACAGATTGTCCATGTAAGAGACACTCCTAGTCTATACTGCCTTGCAAAGCTTTGGCCACAACAAGAGTGTGTTACGAATAGCATGAGAAAGGTAAAAAGTACATGTAGTATGTTACTAATAAATGTTTTGATTTGTTCAGATTTCAGCTCCACAAGAAAGATTATATTCAACATGGATAGGGTAAGTGTACCTCTCTATGAGTCGAGGTCTGGAAAAACAGCCTTTATGGCATTAGAGACCAACATAGATCCAGATCAGCCTGTATGTCACACAATCTAATTAATATCCATGCTGTTTTCTTACAGCTTCGTTATGGCATATAGTAACCGTAAGATGGCAGCATAAAACCTGATGGGACTGTATATAGACCTGCACAGGCTGATCTGGAAACATGGTACTCTCAAATGCTGCAAAGGCCCTTCTATCCAGACTCCTGCTCAAATATTCTTATTTTCGATTACTTAGCTTAGATGCAGTGTAGTGCAATTCAAGCCTTTCAAGTCATCTTTTTACATCTGTTCTGGTCAATTTGTGCATCTACAGGTGTCATTGGTGGCAACGAAAATTGATGAGGGTACCCCTAGTCAGTTTCCATAATCATGGTTGACACCCAAAAATTGACAAAGGTATCCTATCATCAATTTCCTTTGCCATGGATGATGCTGGAAGATGCACAAAGTGTTTGGTATCTAATGACGTGTTGTTATCCTTAAGTTAGGAGCATAGCTGCTAAGCAACATCTGCAAATGTACTATTAATTAATTTGTTATGGACAAAGTTGTTATCTGTATGTCAACTTTCTTTCTTTCTCTTTCGGCTTAAATTAAGAATAAGTATAGTGCACCAACATTAATCTGGGACATCTGCATAATTCATGACTGCAGTTCGGTAATTTTTCTGAAGGCGCTCAACTAATGCACCGTTCCGATACTGATAGTTTCATCCAATCAGAGCGCGTCATTTATTCACCGCCGATAAGCTTGTTGCTCCGCTTCCCAAACACTACCTAGCAACGTATACGCTCTAGTTAAGGCTGCCGGTTTAAAAATACGAAATTTGTACACATTTCTAGCATTTTGATGCAAAAATGCGATTTGGGAAACTTTTGCATGGATTTAGGTATCCAAAACGAATGAAAGGGGCAAGGTTCATTACATTTCACAAGCCCCAAACAAAGCAAAAGAGCTGTTTACGCTTGATTGTAACGCATTTGACCCCATTCATTTAGCAGATTTAAAGGCTTTGAAGACAGCAGATTAGATTTTGATAGAAAACCCAGCATAGAAACTATATTGGGACAAAAGGAAGAATTGTGGATTTTCAACGTGGATTTCTTCTTTTGTCTCAATATTTAGCAAACTTTGTTTTATTAGGGACGTCAAAATCGGGCTTGTTTGGGAAAAGGTGAAACACTTTCTCTGTTACGATGCTGCAACTGGTTAACTCAAAATCATTCTCCTTGCATTTTCCATACAGGTACGAACATAACATCCAATCCAAGCCTCCAGCTGCTCTCATCCCGAGTAGAAATCAAGTTGAATGTTAGTTGTAAATCAGTGGCGGATCCAGAGGGGGTGGGGGGGGGGGTCAAACGAACCCCCCTCTGAAGCCTAATTCTTTCATTTTCATGCAGAAATTCAGTCAAAAGTGTATATTAATAGCAAAACGAACCCCCCTTAAATGTAAATTCGACCCCACCCTTTTAGAAATCCTGGATCCGCCACTGTAAATGGACGCGGGGCATAAAATTACTGAGAGTGTTAGATCTACTAAGTGTAGAAAGTTGGATGTAGATCTAAATCTACTAACATGAATAGCCTTCAAAGAAAAGTAGAAAACAGGTTGGGTATCAGCATGTTCTTCTTTTCTCTCTATGCCTTTCAAAATGACATTTATTCAGAATCAGGTATTATTTGGGAAAGGATTAACAAAATAGGTTTAAGCCAAGGGCGGATCCAGATTTTTTTCCAGTGGGGGGTCAAAGCCCAAACAAAGGCTTAAATATGTGTTAAATATGTTTTATATAGTCAAAATTCAATTTTTGATCAATTCCAGGGGGGTCATGGCTCCCTGACCCCATCCCTAGATCCGCCCTTGGTTTAAGCTGTGTGATGATTTTGCCATTGATTCAAGTACCACCACCATTGCTTTTTCATACACCTGTTTTATTTTTTTAAATAAAAACGCACAAAACAATTCAAGTCAATGTGCTTCATTTCACTGTTTGGTCTACTTGATAAATTGGTTAAACCTTCATTCAACTCCTTTTGCAGGGTTGCCACGGTCAGGGAAAAAAGTCTGGAAAATGATATTTTTTCCAGGTCAGGGAAAAGTCAGGGAATTTTGATTTGAGTCAGGGAAAATAAGAAAAATGGAAAAAGTCAGGGAAAAGTCAGGGAATTTCAAAATTTTATGACTAAGGTAGCATCCAGTTCTAAAAATCATGTTATTGATGGTTTTCAAGTATGATCTTTTTGAGTAAAATTATGCAAAACAGACCCCAGACGCCATCAAATCTCACCATATTTTCCCAATTTTCTCGGGGGAGACCCCGAACCCCCCTTAAAAGAGTACAATTAGACTTGTCCACTCTCGTCTCCACTGGCATGCCATGCTCAAAAAGACACTCAAACATGAATGCATTGGCTCGAAAAATACAAAAATCCTGAGTTAGAAAACGCCCTTGACAATTGTATTTAAGATTGTTTAACATGCTTATTCTTGAAGGCATTAAGGTTTACGAACTGAGAATGAAAACACCACTTTCTAGCCATATGAAATGCATCAAATTACACACACTTGTAAATACACTTCACATAAGCTGATTCACCAGGCCGGATTTCAAGATTATGCTTCAAGAAGAAAATAATTTACAAATATTATTTCATTTTATTTTCATATGCAAGGGAGGTAATTTTGAATATTTTTGTCAAATATTTCCACATGTATGCATTAATTCAAAATTCTAAACCATAGAAAATGCTTATATTTATATTTGGAATGGAAATGTAACACAGATTAGGAATTACTGGCACTTTTCAAATTTCGCCTCTGGCTCTGTATTTCATTCTCAGTTCGTAAACCTTAACTCGTCTTTGAAGAAAAAGTAGCTGATTTTAGAACAAAATACTTGAACTTTTCTGAATAAAGCTGAGCAACTTACATATTTAACCTTGTTTAGTTTTCTAGTGATGTCAGCCGAAGTTTATGTTGTAAGAAAAGACTCGCCCCAAAAAAGCCAAAATTGAATCTATCCAGACCTATTTACATGTATTGAGATAATATGTAAGTTTTGATGTGTGAGGACCTCTGTATGGGGAGTTGGGAGGCCTTTAGAAACATTTGGGATTAACGATTATTTAAATAATGCAAGAAAAAGTGTATCGAAACTCTGTGATTGTATGTATGGAAAATGGTCTTTAGTCAGGGAAAAATCAGGGAAAAGTCAGGGAATTTTGAAATAAAAGTTGAGTGGCAACCCTGTTTTGATAGAAGATCAATCTGGAGAAAAAAACACACACAAAACAGTTAGTATGAGTGTAAATTCATTAAAAAGTCACTAAACTTTCTAACTTTTGACCCTTTTCAGAATAATACTTGCAAATAAGCATACTCACAAAGTATATTTATTTGTAAACAAGAACTGCTTTGAACACACTGGGGCCATTTAATCCCAAATTTTGATGATAAAACAACTGATACATGTGGCAAACACAGCAATGCATATGATGAACAGCAAAATACATTTGTAATTATAAAAATCTTTTGTTATTTCAAATCCTAAGTCATATGATTTGGGGTCAGGAGCATGGGGTTTAATGTTTTGTGTGTGCTTTCAACATCAAAATAAATTGACAAAGCACCACAAAATCCTTTGTAGCTTTATGGGTAATTTGGTCACCTACCTTAATAGAATATTTTGGGAAAAGGATTTAAATCAGGTTATATCAAAGGTCATTAAGGTACTACACCCCTAATGAGATTCATACATATCCAAACTTATTTGGTCCAGGTTGTAAACATTCGGGGGAACGTTCACCGCTGAAAATTTACGTTGACCGAATAAGTTTGGATATGTAATGAATGTGTCGCGCGAAAAAATCTGATGTCACATATGGCACTTAAGGGTGTGGCCGCAGGTATAACAGGTATAACAGGTATATATCTTATTCGGGGTGTACTACCTTAAATTAATATTTAGCTCACAAATAGCATTTTTCCTTCAACTGTAATTTTGTTCATGCTTTTATGCACTGACACCAAAATGTAGAACCTTATGTTGGCCATATCTTGCTTCCTACAAAGAGACTTTCATCAAGATAATATTAATATTAATGTTTACAACTTACCAATGAAACAATAGATTCTCAGGAAGAACTGGAAATCCATTAATATGTTTCCGAGAAGTGAGCATGAGAGTGTCTTGAATTCTTCAGCATGGATTCACCTGTTATTTGAAAGATAATTCTCAATATACATGATATTTGTATTTGTGCATGCAAATGCTTTCCACATTATACTATCTATCTAGTCACAATATCCTAACTTATTATGTCAATGGCAATAAAAATCATTGAAAAAAGATAAATCCTGACCTCAAATAACAAAGATTTGATAAATACTCTTAGAGTTGCATAAAGATTGAATATTATAACATATAAGTCTAATCACTTATCCCTATCCCAAACAACAATCAAACTAACTGATCCAGGTTGAAAGACCAGAGTGCATTCACATTTAAAACTATTGAATTAAAGAAATCTCTTCTTTTCACTAAATGATTTTTAAAGGCAGTAGCTATTTGTCTGGTTCAGACTATAAGTCATTTATATTATCTGTCAGGAACCTGATAACTAGCCATATAGAGCTGTTAACATTATTTGTACGGAACCATACAAGCCGCTATAAATGATGCTTTGGAGATATTTGTGCATTCTTACTGGTGGATGTGTTGTAAATACATTTATCCATAAAAATATCTTCATTGAATATGAATGAGGTTACTAAACTGTCTGAACAGAATATCATTTAACCTGTAGATATAGCATTTTGTCATTTGGAAATAAATGACAATTTTGTGCTGAGCTGTTAACTAAGTTTTTTTTTTTTTTTTTTTTTTTATTTTGTTACCTTTGGACTAAGAGGGACCTCTGGTGAGTCCATAAAACCAGAAATGCATCTGATTTAGTAGATGACAACCAGATGTCTATTTTTTGGGACCAAAGACAAAGTAGACAAGGGATTTTCTATGTTTTAACTTGTTTTCTCATTAACCCCATGGAATAGTTACAAAAGTAGCAAAGGGTTGATACCCAAATGGAAGGAAAAAATCCCCAAGCCCCCATACACCTTTAAGGAAACCCCTGAATTATAATATTAATGGCTAATTGTTTGGTTCTGAACAAACAAAACTCAGCTGTGTATAGGTAATCTGTCCGGGACCGGATAAATTTATAGCTTTTAGCAGAGTACAGGCAATTAGTCCGGTAACATGTATGTATACAAATAGACACTTTTATTCTTAAAAAAACATCCTGCATACTACTCATGCAAGCTAGGAATTGTTTGGGAAAGGGGTAAATAACTGATTAATCTCATTTGGCAATAAGTACAAACAAAGATCAGCCTCTTTTGTGAAATATGATCTTTATCTTCTTTACATCTGGTAGAATAAAACACAGAAAATATTGACAATTTGCTACCTTGGCTTGGATGGAAGGAAAGTTCATTGAAACCTACTTTCACTTTCACTTTATCATTGGCGTTGGAAAGGCTTGGTTAAAACTGCTTAGATGTAAACTCTATAGTTCTGAGATTTAAAATGAAATCACTTACCATACTTAACAAGTACAACGTGACTGTACAATCTCATCATCCCTCATTTCACTGGGAAAGGATGCATATCCTACTTTCATTTTGAGCTTCGACCTGCAGCCAGCAACTAGCGACACTTTCACGCCTGGATTTCCGGATTAATCTTGGTGTTATGGATATAACCTTGATTGTAGTAATTCTGTCCTGTTTTTAAAATTCGACCAGCATGTTTTTTGTGATCAGGTAGATAAAATATAGAAATATTCTCCAAAATAGAAGATAAACAATCGGTCGTTCAGCATCCGCGGCGGTCATATTGGATTTTGTTTGTGAAGCATAGCAACAGTAACTAGGGGACTGATTTATCGCGGAACGGTGCATGGACTTTGCCCATGACTATCAGGTAATTAAGTTGTCTCAGGCTAATTTGGGTGGACTATAATTACTTTCTTTTGTGATTTTCAGTAAATATTTCTGTATTTGTGTTTATTACAGGGGATCAATTTTGGCATCATTAGACACTTTCAAGAAGATGTGGGTGTCAAAAC
This sequence comes from Fragum sueziense, assembly GCA_963680895.1. Taxonomy (NCBI): domain Eukaryota; kingdom Metazoa; phylum Mollusca; class Bivalvia; order Cardiida; family Cardiidae; genus Fragum; species Fragum sueziense. The sequence continues at coordinate 26,927,230 of OY804601.1, forward strand.
GGGAATACAATGAGGAAGGGGTCAAGGCAATACACAGAAAAACATTCTGAAGATCGTGATTTAACAGATATTTATGTAAAACACCCTCTGTGCTCGAGACAACCATTACGCTAAACACCGACATGTGATCACTATGTGTCTGTCTTCCAGTGCTACAGATAAAAGGGGATAAAAAACTTTGTAATCTGTTATTTAACCCTTTCCGAAACGGCAAATTTTCAAAATTTCCACTTAAAAAGCTGCTGCAGATGACAAATGTACCTTGTTTAAGATAGAATTTGTGTACAATATCGCATGGAAAATATTGAGACAAAAAGAGAAACTGCTGGTTATCAGCAGTTTCTTAACTGCTGGTTATCAGCAGTTTCTTCCTTTGTTTCCATGTTTTCCCAAGCCTTTTCTATAAGGGACGTCAAAACCAGGTCTTGTATGGGAATGGGTTGATACTTGTCATGCTAAATTTAAAGATGCAGGCAGTATAGAATAAGGCCAGACTGCATGTATAAGCAGCCTGGTCTTGTTCTATTCTGCCTGCCAAAGCGACCAGAATATTCCGCGATCAGCATGACCAGGGTTAAAATCCAAACACTATGTTATGGATACTCGTCTGAATCATATTGACGAGACTACTCCAGTAAGAGCCCACAGCTAAAGGTTTGATCAATAGTCAGTCATAGTTTGCCTCTTTAAAAGTGTTTAATTGTTTATCCTCTTTTATGTGTAGCTCCGGACTTATCATGACAAACATTACATGTACAAGTGACAGATATTAGCTCCAGCCAAATAGCCTTACACTAACCAAAGGGTTTTGGAGCTTTTCTCAGTTCAAACTGTTTAGTTAGTGAACAGTTTAATCCATTCCAAATGGGCAACAAAAAAACTGTCCCCCTTGATAATCTGATGCTGACTACAAAAGTGGATGTTAATCAAGATGAGATTTACTGGATCCATACTTTTTGCACAACAAGAAACCTTCTATTTGCTTCTGTTACCCCAAACTTTTCCTGAGCTTTTGTTATCAAGGACGATAAAACCAGATTTTTTGGAGACATATTTCAAAATATGTTGTTCAAAAGCTTTCAAAGTTGCCTTTCAATATTCTTCAAAGTATCAATTGTCATTCAAATATATGAACTTACATAAAAGTTTATGGATGTATTGCCTTCTAAAAGTTAAAGTTATGAACTAGGGCAATTCCTTGCTTCTTTGTGTAATGTGCTTTTTTCATTTAATCCATTACCACACACTGACTCTTTTTCACTCCTTACAAGATAATGGCTTTGAAAAACATCATGGAAAATGAAGAAATTGCTTGTGACAATCAATTTCTACATTTTCCATGATGTTGTCTACTCGAAAAGACAACAAAAAATATATTTCATTCATCTGCAACATCTTTAAATTTGGATCAACCTAAAAAAAATTGTTTGGTAATGGGTTAAGGCATTATTCTAAATGAAATGATCAGGCACTGATATGTATTTCCCAAAGGTAGTCAGCCAAAAATATTCTGATTAAATAATTAATTTCCAACATCTCAACAAGCTTCCATAAAGTAAACCATGACACAAATCTTTGTCATTATGTTTCAAGGGTTAATTACACAGATATTTATACGCTTGGACTGGGATATTAACCCATTACCACACAGTGACTCTTTTTGACTCCCTACAGGTTAATGGCTTTAGAAAACTTTGTGTAAAATGAAGAAATTGCTTGTGACAAGCAATTTCTTCATTTCCCACAATATTTTCTGAACAAAAATACCAAAATATGAAAAAATCGTCTGCGACATCTTTGAATTTGGACAAGTCCAAAAATTTGCCGTTTGGTAATGGGTTAAAAAGCTCCTAATAAAGCATTTCAGAATGGATCAAGATAAGCATGTGCATATGTGTACAGCATGAACAAAATCTGTATTGTTCTCTTATTGTATTGTCATTACTTTGAATGAATTTTAAGAGAGCAGCATAAATCTTGATCAGATTCCTTGAACGGGTCCATAGTGGTTTTAAATGCCAAAAACTGATGGCCATTTTTCAATATGTCCGTTCATGTATGGATATGCAAGAAAAATAATTTTGCACTAACTTCTCTAAATGTTCAAATGGCTGGTTACTATAAGTGAACAGTTAAAAAGGGCATTAATTTGTCATTGTACAAAGAACAACATTTATCTGTGCAATAAACCATAAATTATCTTATTGTAACAAAAAGTCATTGATTATTTATAATAAAGAAATAAGGTAGATCATAGAACCTGAATGCAAAGGAATACATACCATGTTCAATGTTCTGTTTTCCACAAATATTCTGTAATCATCTATTTGCTTCTAAGAATAAATACTCTTCAAAATATTCCGTCGTAATTGTAGGTTATACCGGTTTGAGGATAAGAATCTGAATGTTACCCTTTCCCAAAAATGACCGGGTTTTGAGGTCTTTAACAAAAAAGGCTGGGAAAATTTTGGCAAAAGAAGAAATTGGTATTGATGAAAAATTTCTTCTTTTGCCTCAATGTTTTCCGTGCTAGATTTTGTCCTCTGTGGTAGGTTTTGAATTTGATTACCCTGAAATTTTACTGTTTTGGAAAGGAGCTAGACTGATGAAGCTTAGTTGTTGCTAACAAGTTTAGAGTAAACCATAGGTTAATGACAAATTCAATACATAAACTGATGTTAACTTAGTATCATTTTGCAACTAATATGTAGAGATAACAAAAAAACATAACGAAATGATGAGCAATATGTTTTCAAGTAAACAATTCAAATACCAACCCTAAACTTTCAAAAGAAGCACCTTTGGAAAAGTAGGAAGATTAAGTTTAATGTTTTTAAATTTTCAGAGAGTTCAAGTTTGGATCAGACTAGAATTTTGTAACAATACAGTTGTTTACACAGAAATAGCAAAACAACAATAAGATAGAGAATTCTTACTATTGGTGGTTTGGTGTTAGGTTTCCGTATTAAGGTATCGTTGCTTTTCAATAAAAACCTCATAACTGCAGCTTAAAACAAGCTGCAGCTAGGAGGTTTTTGTTGTAAAGCGACGATATAATGTAAATGTATAAAAGATTGATATAGCCTTGAATACAATCATCCTGTTTTACTGCCAGATTCTTATTTGTTTCCCGTCACTCTAAAAGGGACCTAATTGGATGTGTGAAAAATATCGACCCTAGTCAGTCTGCGCAGTCCGCGCAGCCAGACTAGGGCCGGTAATTTTCACTTTTATGTACTTATTTTAATCTTGAATGTTTCCCTATGTTACTCGGTAACACGTTCATTTTTCGCATACAGTATCTGGTTGACATGTGCTGAGTCTGAAAAGTTTGTCAAAACTTGGATTTTTGTAGTTTGGATAAGGTCCCTTTTAGCGTGACGGGTGACATTTCTATTTTGAAATTGACCTGGAATCTGAAAACGAGCTATGATGGTATTTCAGACAAACCTTATTGCTCTATCAGCATGTGGTTAAACTCTGCCAAGTAAGGATCCATACTTCTTACTTGCAATTTGTCGCAAAACATCATAATTTATCCAGCTTGATTAAAGCATAGGGGTCAGTAATTTGACCCTTGACACCTTCTAGTCATTACTGATAAGTAATGACTAGAAGGTGTCAAGGGTCAAATTACAGACCCCTATGGATTAAAGGTGGCACACACTCTGATCTAGATCCATTTGGGTCTTAAAAGTCATAAGGGACTTTTTTCCAGATTCCGGCTCAATTATTATTTTCCTTTTAGAATTAAGTTACCTTTCGCTTGGTGGGTTCATGTATAATTTATTGTAATATGCATTTATTTTATGGTTTTGAGCAAATCTTTGTGCTATGAAATATATCGACGTCTCTTTTAAATTATGAATAAATAAGTCAACCTTATGTGTGCGTTTATTTTCTCTTTATTATATATATTAACCCTCTCCCAAACAAGACCTGCTGTTGACTACCCTTATAGTGAAAGTTTGGTAAAATGTTGAAGCAAAAGAAGATAAGATGTGATAACCAGCGTTTTCTCCTTTTGCATCAATATTTCCAGTGCTATAGTGTTTACAAATCTTTTCTCTATAAATATTCATTTTGTTTTCTGCAGCATCTTTAAAATCAACGTTTGGCATATGGGAAAAAATTCAAGCCAACCCCGGAAAGCTTAGCGAATATTGTTGGATATGGTCAATACAGGGATAGTTGACTCAAATCTGGGCTTGTCCAATGTCCTTTCTGACATTAAGCAAAAATAATGTCTTTCACCAATGGACGATGTATCTACGTCGGATTCTCAGCATGTTGCTCCGGTGCGATGTCCTTTGCGTAGACGTTTGAGAAGCCATGGGGATACATGTTTACAACAGCCACCACTAAACATCTGTACGCTGCTTTCAAGCAGATTTAATTATTACCAATAACCAAAACGACAATATGTAGGGTGGTCCAAATCCAAAGCCAGTCTTTCCGATAAGACATAACCGAGGTCCCGTCTCCATATGACCTTAGCTGTTGAGTTGAACTCGTTCAATTAAATCCAAATTCAAAGCTGCTGCTGATGATTAAATTGACATTGGTGAATATGGAATTTATTGTATATGATAAGAGAGAAAATATTGATGGAAAACGAGTAGTTGCTGAAAGGTTTTCTTTCGATGTTTTCTGACCCAGGAAACGTCAAAACTGGGTCTTGTTTGCTAATGGGTTAAATAGATACTTTGAGCTGTGTAACTGCAGTTTGGCCATCTTTGAATTCTTTTCTTAATAATTGAATTTTAGATTAACCGAACTTGAAAACAGCTTTCAAGACAACAAGCTTCATAAAAATGAAATTTACTTACATAATAGCACATCGTCGGTGCCATTGCAAAAGCTCGTAACTCTAGGTTAATTAAAGCTGGAGTTACGAGGTTTTGCATTTACAACGACGACATATACATGTAGGCCTAAATATGTCGGGAAAGGAGTTAAAGCTGGTCATTTGTTTGCAGTCGGCATCTCTAGCAGCCACAGCACTTACCGGTATGCTTTCAATTCTCACGTGTAGACTACCCATTATATATCACTGACTGAAGAAAAGCAACGAAAAGTTCTTTATTGCGCAATATTCACGTGGCGCCGATGTAATTTGAACCTAGGAACCTGAGATCCCAAGAACCCGTGCCCTACCAGTGATCACGGCGCTACACTTTGTTTAGATGTTAATGGCTTGATCCGAAATCATCTGGACATGAAGGCATGTGGCGAGCCCACTATAATTTATGATGGATGCCGACGTTACGCATCTATAGACTGACAGACGCAAATTTCTTTTTAAAGAAGTTGCTAGACATCGCACATAGTTGTGGGTAGTGTTGTGGGACAATTCAGACAGAGCTGGACGGAAAATCGTGATTGTCACTACATTTCATGGTGTTTCCCAGATATATCCCTTTCTCAAACAATTTAGGCCCCTACCTAGTTTTGACATCACTAGCATAGACTGCTTGGTAAAACATTGAGACAAAAAGAAAATACCGATGGCCAGCATTTTCTTCTGTAGACTCAATAGTTTAGAACTGTGATAATTCTGCATAAATAATTTCTTTATCGACATTCATTAAGGACAGATCCTCCAGTTGTTACTGCGCAACTTACTGCGCATATCTTAAATAACGAAATAAAGCTGTTTCAGTAATTTGCCTTTTCAGCAAATGTATTTTTCACATTCAATTAATGTTTGGTTGATAAATGCCAAGACCCTTTTCTGTGATTTCATTTTATTCTGTTTGGTCAATTAAAGTGTAATAGTCCTCGGATGGTACATTTTGCTTTCTGTTACGCGTGCAACATGTGGCGTTAGCGATAGGAAACGGAGCAACAAAAGCAAAGTGGTGTCTTTATGAGCTAGTCCGCTTCAGATGGACACAAAAGATGACACTTTTTATTATCTAAAGCTGGTAATAAGGAAGAAAATGGATAAAAGTAGTGAAACAATTTCGGACAGAGCTGCAAAACGAAAACCAAATTTTACTTATAACTAAGAAAAACGCTTGGTTTGATATATTTTTCTTTTTTTGTTTTTGTAGGTATGACCAAGCACTATGTCTATACCAAAAAAGAAAAAATTCTTACCGCTGGAATATTTTTTATTATCAGAAACGTTGCGAAAAAAGAGCAATTTCAGCTACTTTTGAAAGAATGTTTTACTAAAAATTTCAAAATCATCACTAAATTTTCCCAAATTGATACTCATTTAGACAGAATAAAACATATTGAACACAATAAAGACTTATTTATGCAATCCTAGTCATTTCGAACACCTTTTTTGTGGGTATTTAAGTGACACCCCATTTTTGCAATTTTAGACAAGAGTAGTCTCCCTTGAAATCCAATAACTTTTTAATTCGCTTGGTGACCTATAGTTTTTAAGCCATTTTTTTTACTTCTCATATATCTAAATATCAGTACGGAAAAAATAAAAAAAATCTTACCGTAGGAAATAAATAGAGGATCTGTCCTTAAATGATTAGGCTAAAGGCGAGACATCTTCGCAAGCCAAGGGTGACATCTACGACGTAACGTCGTTCCTGTATTCACCCTTGGCGTATTTAGTCCGATTTTCTTGGTCTCCTGGAAAGCGTTTTCATTGGTTCCAGCGAGGTCTCGCTGGAACCAATCAGATTGTCGACTGATACATTTGTTATGAGTAACCAAATCATGACAACGGGCGGGAAAAGGCATTGCGCTTGCAACTCAAAAACGCGAAGATGGGCGATTTTTCCGAAGAATTTCACTGCAATAGACAGGAATTCCCTAACTTTAATCGACGAATTATTATACTTTCGACAATTCGACCAAAAAAGCAGCTAACTTTTACATAATCTGCATGACGTATGACGCGAAAGACAACGCACTTTAATGACGTCATCAATAATGGACGTAAACAACCAGCAGAACAACCGCTAGGCGGCGCTTCGCGATTTCAAGAAAATCGGACTAAATCCGCCAAGGCAATCTCCGAGCAGAGTTGTCGTTCGTTACACTCACCATACATGTGAATGTAATGAATGAACCGTGTGCAAGAGAGTGCCGCCAAGGGTGAATGCAAACGTAGGTGGGTTCAACCTTGGCTAGCGAAGATGAAGGCGAGACGGTGGAGACTAGCACATTCGGTATCTCAACATCGTCAGGCGCGTACCCAGACATACTCCCATACTCCCGGGAGTACCTCGAATTTGAAAAATGATTTTTTTTCTGTGGCCTAAAAGTGTAACATGTTCATTTAAAATCGTTCTTCCCGAAGTAACATATACTCCAGTAACCCTATGCTCCGATGGTCTTACTTTAAAATGAAGTGGTCTATGATTCTCTTATATTCCAATTTTCGTCTGCCCCTTCACCCCGCTGGGGGACTGTGCCCCAGACCCCCTGCTTCTTTTTGGTAAGGGAGTACTTCAATTTTGGCCCCAGGCACGCCCCTGATCGTCTTAAATCCGTTTATTGAAATAATAAACGAAATCGTCGAAGGCTTGAAAGTTGTGATGTAACGATCCCAGACGACGAATGTCTTACCAGTATGGTAGCCTATTCAAAACGAGTCAGGAAGCTGGTGCTAATCTTTGTTTTTAAACCAAGAATTTAAAACCTATGCTAGGCTACATGAAAATTGTAAGCACGCCGACAACCATAAAATAGAAAAGTGGTGCGGCTCCAAAACGCCAAATGCCAACAGCACCAGGTGAGATAGGCCTATTGCCTACCCCTCTCGTCAAGGAGCTCAGTGGACGTCCCCTAGAAAATTTTGAATGTAGGCTATGCCTATTTTGTCTTATTTCGCATTTGTAATTTATTAAAGGTGTGCTTAAGGTCCTACTGACCATAGGCTAGGCCTACCGCCGCCGATAGGATTGTAATGAAAAAAATCCATGTAGGCCTACACTCTAGGCCATGCAAAGTGATATTTTTGCGTTTCAAGAGCAATGTAGGTCTATTCTTTGTTAGCCTTTCTAGATTAGGCCTAGGCCTATTTAAAAATCTAGGCTAGAATTCAAAATTTCTATTTTTTAAAAAAAAACATCGTTTCCAAGGACAGGGTCCACATGCGGACATTCAAAGTTCGAAGATTCGAAATAAGCAGGCTAGACCTATAAAGGCCCCAAGTACATATAGCGTAAAGTTTGTAGGCTTAGCTGGGCCATTCTACAAAAATTGGGCAAATTGGAGTCGCAAAAACTTCAAATTCAGCTTTTAACCTAGTATATTATTTTTATATTACTACCTTCAATAAACTTCCTGGAACCCATTCCTGCAATTTGCAAAGATAACATTCACTTACTTACGCAGATATTTTAGTTTGAACTTTGCGACCGACATCAATTTTTCACTACCGTAACGAATTTGTAAAGTGGCACAATTTCCCTTTCTGTGATCCAATTAACATGTAGCTTTTGCATACTATTAGAACGTTTTTCATTTAAACATAATTTCGATGCACTGGTGTTTCTTGTATTTTTCCTATATAAATAAGTCTTTGTTTTTTCCAATACCGGCGAAAACTACTTATATTGATAATTGAGAGAGACACTACAAATTCAGTCATCAACAGATTTCAAAAATCATTTTGCAGTCTGAATAGGCACAATTTGTATTTTTCATTGCATGTATTTACTCCTATATGTGAATGACAGCTTTACTGTTAAACCTCAATTGTCACAGTGTTACGGTAGGGAAGTTGGTGTTACGGTAGGGAATGAAATATCAGAATTCGAAAATTTGAGATGTGAATAAAACTGGACAGAGTGTCTGAAAAAACTATGCCACAAAGTCACCTGAAAAATCATGTTGTAGACATCCTGTTTACTCTTCAAAAAACAGTTAAATCATGCATATTCTCTTTGTTTTGCTGTTCTAAGCATATCAAAAATGTATGTTGCTACTTTTTCACTACCGTAACACTACATTCCTTACCGTAACACTAAAATCGTTGAGCCATATCTCCTAAATTATACATGATAGCAACTTGAAATTTCTTGCATTTGTAGGTTGCATATCGGAGAAATGCAGTAAACAAGAACCAATAATCGGAGACCCTTACTTATTAAGTTATTGTCCGTTTTTATTTCCAAAATAGCTCAGACTTTATGTGCAGTTTTCTCATTGACCAATGGAAGTCTTGCTTTGAAATTGTGCAATCATATGTATGAGACGATCAAACAAAGTTTTGTACTAAGTTCCATAACTCTACCATTTGTTTCAACAGAGTTATGTCCCTTTTCTACTTCCAATTTTACTACGGTAACGAAGAATTCACTACCGTAACGAAGTTTGTATCTCAACAACCCCTGATGTCATTGTTTTGAAACTTTGCAAATGTGTGTTGGATCACAAAACAATGTTACAGATCAAGTCCCAGAACTCTGACAATTACAGAACCAGAATTATATCTGGTTTTGTCTTGCAATTTCACTACCGTAATAAAGAGTTCTCTTCCGTAACGATAAGAAAATGTTACGGTAGTGAAGATTATCGTTACGGTAGTGAACATTACGGTAGTGAAAATCCATCGAAAATTCGTCGATTTCAAGGATTAGCTCAGCCTTTTACTTGGACAACTGTTATAGTCATTGGAAACTGGACCGTTTACTGATTCTTGTGATGGTGAAAACTGTCATTTACTTGTGTGTATTCACATCATAAATGGCGTTACGGTAGTGAACACGCAAAAGTATACGGGTGAAAAATTTTGCATTCAAATTCTATTTTCTCAGTTATCACACAAAATTTTTGGGATTTTTTTTCGCCATGACAAGGCCAAGTACTATGTCTACATATTACTTTTAAATTCATTGCTTAAATCACATGCAAAGTGTGTTTTATTTTCAATTTCGGTTCGCGTGACGGTAGTGAACTGAAAACAATGGGTCCAGGGACAACTTTCAAAGCGTGAAAAAATCAACAAACTTACAGAAATTGACACTTATTTTATATGCTATTCATGCCTTTTTTATTCGCTCTTTTTAAGACAATATTTATTTTACGATTTCTTTAATGTTCAAGACAAGAAAACAGTGCCTTGATCAGCGTAATTGGAGGTTGGGACATAGGGTTTTATGCCACTCAATGACATATCTTCATCAAAAAAAGCATCTAAATGAAAGCAAAAATGTTTTTGTTTCATTTCAAAGTATGTAGAATTGGATGATGCGTATATAGGTCAATTTTCCAGAATCATATTGCATGTAATTGTCTATTAATTCAATTTCAAAGTTGTGGGACACGTTTTTCCCAATTTCTGTAGAATGGCCCAGCTCTTTGTGATGATACCCTGAAATCAGGAAATATGCATAGGCCCTAAACTTTCGAGAAAATAAAAATATCGATTCAGAGTCCTCTTTTAGTAGAATCATCTTTGAGTAGACTAAGCATAGAATATATTTCATTGACAAAAAAAAGTTAGACATGTAGGCCTCGGCTTTAATACGCGATGCATGCATGCGTCGAAATAATTAGGCCTAACCTAATTCGGGGAATGTGCTACTATGCCCGTAGGAACAAATAGGGGGGGGGGGGGCTTAAGTGAACGAAGCCTCCCAAAATGTTGGCCAAAACTTCCAAATTTTCCATATTGTACTGAAAATTTAGGGAATATCCAATTTAGTCCCCCCAATATCCAGTCACACAGTCGATATTCAGCCATATTAAGCCACATATCCTCAAAGGTATTCTTCTTTAGTATTGATCTGGCACGTGTAGGCATAGATCTACTTTCTCGCGGTATTGCTTCAGCCACCCCAATATGAAATTGCTTCCTGGTTGCGACGGATCAAGGATTTCTGTATTTTCCTGTTTTTGTTTATTTTTTTATCTTTTTTTTTTATCTTTTTTTTTTTTTTTTTTTTTTTTTTTTTTAAGAAAAAATATTTTTATCAACAGTAGATAGATCTAGATCTACTGAAAATCTAACAGATCTATCTTGTTCCGAATAATATTGGGGACGAAGACTGTAACACTTTGAACATGCGACAACAACAAATGCCACAAGGACCAATAGAATCCTTCGTGATTGATAATCGACCAATCATTTCAAAGAATTACAACTTTTATCGGCGCCATATTTTGACTGAAATATTTGCGGCTCTGCAACATAAACTAAAATAGACCTACCGGACAGCAATTTGAACGTTTAACAGAATGTTTTATAGTCAAGAAATTCTACAAAAACGCGGTGGAAAATTTGGGAAAATATGGTAAAGTCTACATAACGTTATCGCTAACTCTCTTTTTTAATCAAAGCACTCAGAGTATTGCGGAATAATGCGGAAGTTAGTGCCCGTTTCGGCATATTTTTTTTCTATAAATTCTAAAAGCCCTTTTCTTACATTCAACCAACATTAAGGTGGTTTTAATCATTATATATTTTCCCATTATTTACCGCGAATAAGGACTTTGTATGGTTTTACATTTGCATTTTTTACAAAAAAAAAAAAAAATCATCAAGTTTGAAATGGCTGCAACAACTTTGAATTTAGACAAGTCTAAAGTTTTATAACCAAAAATAGAATTTATTTAAAACTTGAATTAGTCCTCTGCAACATCTTTGAATTTAGATAAGTGTAAAATTTTGTCAGTAGGTAATGGGTTGGTAAACATACACATACTTTTTAAACAGGCTTGCTGCTACAAGGATGTCAAAGTTAACCCGTAGAGAAATTGCCTCTGTATGTGTAGCAAGATCTTGGTAAGTGGTTTCCTTTAACCCATTCTTCAGACGTTCCTTTGAACGCATTTATTTTACATCGATTGGGAAGCAAGTTTCTTCAACTAATTTTAATCCCTCTCGATTGAGCTTCGGAGCCTTCCTGGAAGTCCACCAGTACTCGCGCCAAATGTGTGGGCCAATGAGAAGCCTTGAACAACCCCCGCTACGGGGGATCGAACTCGGAACCTCTTAGTCGCAAGGCTGACGCTCTACCCCTCGACTACGGACACCACACAGAGACACCTCTTTACATCCCCCAAGGAAAAAGGCTTAGGAAAAACACTGTGGGAAATGAAGAAATTGCTTGCGACAAGCAGTTTCTTCGTTTACCACAATGTGGAGTTTTTTTCCCAAAAGAAACTGATCAAAATATGTTTTTTTTCATACACATGAAAATGTTGTCTGTGACAACTTTGAATTCAGACCAGTCTAAAATTTTGCCATCTAGTCATGGGTTACAGGGATTATTTTACCTGCGAGTCCCGAGTCCCTGACTCACATTTTTCTCTCCGGACTCATTGAAAAATATTAAGCGAGTCCCAGAATGCTAACATTTTCAATGTGTGATCGACGTTGTCTTTCAAAGAATCCTATGTTTCAATATTGGACTCATTGTTTTGGGAACAAGTGGGTCCCAGGACTCTTCCGCATAAATTTGAAACAAAATCACTGGGGTTATGGCACGATGATTCATATTATTAGACCAGTACATGTAGTACTGAAATCTTTACATTGGCTACTTGTCCGTATTTGTTTGACAAATGTCAGTTGTCCATATGAACAATACAGAGCAAAATGTTGGCAAATTCTACTTGTCCGTAACCTCTTTTGGACAACCTTAGCAACTCAGACAATGGATTTCTGAACCCCTGTAGACAGCAGGGATGTCATTATGTTTTGAAGTAACAGATTTCATTTGGAAAACAACAGATGCATTTTTCTTATTTTGGCAGCGTACACATAGTAGCTCCCGACAAAACAAATGATTTTTTGGTGGTTTTAGATGATAGTTTTGATCGGCAATCGGTTAATAATGATGATCCCTGAGACAGTCTGCATAAACAAAACCTGATTGTATAAATTCATCAAGAGATAAATTCATCTCTGACCATCCTCCTTGTTTTTGATTTTGTCAGAAATTGTTCTGCTGGCAGCCAACCCCTCAACCATCTTATTTAACATCATTAATCTGAAGCTCTTCCTCCTTGCAGGCTTGCAGTGAGTGGTTGGAGTTCCAATTTTTTTATTTGGAAAGTAAATTTGACTTGATTTATCTAGTGTCTAACTAAATTGACACCAAATGGTGTCTTGGGTATATTTACATTGAGTTCGCAATATTTGACTATAAAAATCTCAAAATGTTCTATCAACCAAGGCCACATTTGTAAATTTGTTGATAAATGATACCTACAATTATTAGAATAATTGTGGTCTTAACTTGTGGTTGAGTTTCAAATTAACTCTCTCACAAACAACTTCAAGACTGGGTCTTGATGCCCAGACCCCTGAAAAAAATCGGACATTATGGGAAATGATAAAAATGCTGATAATGAGATTTTAACCTTTTCCCTCAATAGTTTCTTTGCTTTTTTGTACACAAATCATAAGATATGCATCTGCTTTCATTTCCTCGTCTGCACTAGCTTTCAATTTTAACCCTTTCCCAAACTGTTAACAACAAATATTTAGGGTTGTCCCATTTGAAAGCTGTTGAAGGCACAAAAATATGAGTAAAGGTAAAAAGGTAAAATTTGTGAATACATGTAGTACATAGCAAAGAAAATATTGAGGCAAAATTGTCTCAATGACGTTATTCCAATCCATTTCTATATGGGACGTCAAAACTAGGTCTTGTTTGGATAAGGGTTAGATAGATCATCATCTTGTCCAATTTTTAGCTGTTTGGCAAAAACTTGTATTACAGTGATGATATTCTGGCATATGTAGAGAAGCGTGTGGCACCCAGTCACCCTGGAGAGAAGCGGCCACGGTTCTCACTCTACCTGTCTGCACAACTCATGTTTGGTCTCGTCAGGGTATACGACAAACAGAGCTGCTATCTCTTGTGTGAGTTAAATTGTTCTTCTTTTTTGTCCAGAAGTCTTCTTTATATCCGAAAAAATTATGGTTGGGAGATAAATAGAGCCAGCTTGTCTATCAATTGGTCTGTCGGTTAATGCCAGTCTGTTGAATAGAGTTGAACATTGTTTTTATGTTTAAACAAAATCCTAAGGAAACAGAAATGTTCACGGTATCAAGATAAAATGTTATTATTACCTTTCTATTCCTTTCAGAATAAGGTAACTTTAATGGTTAAAAAACACTAATGTTCAACTTTTGGTAGTAAGGACTAGGTCATAAATTCTAAGATGAAGGTCATCCATTATGGTCAATGTCAATTTTCATTTTTCAAGGTCATACTTTAGAAAAATAGCTGTTTAGGGAAGTACTTTCTTTGCAAGCCAAGAATTCTACTTCATTTTATTTCTTACATAAAGAACAAAGTGGAGGTAGAATCCTTGGCTTGTGAAGTTGGGCGAGTATTTTTGTTTCAGTTTCACAAACACATGATTATGTTGTATGTGTTTCAGCTGATGCATGTACATTATTCTGTAGAGTAAGAACTATGCCAGAACCAGGCATTGATCTGACAGATCTACCCAGGTAAAACCATAGGGGTCTGTAAGTTGACTACCACCTACAATAAAACAAACACAAGGGAATTATCGTCATTAAGTCCATTCAGCTACCAGTAACCTATATTTACAAAAAGTGGCATAGCTTTTCCAAATAATTTATAAAATCTTTCGTTAACTGAGGGCAAAACATATTTTCCTTCATGGCCCATGGTTAGTGGATATTGTAGTATGAATGCTACAAAGGCTCCATGTTGATTTTTTCCCCTAAAATTCTGACCCTTGTACATGACCTAGTGCACCCAATTCTAAGATGTAAACATGCTTGAGATCAAATAAAACAATAATTCTAACTTTGTAAAACAAATTTAACTGTATCACTGACCTATCTCAACAGTCTTCTAAAGTGCACACAGCTGAGAACTTGGCAAATTTTAGGCATGTTATCTTTATCAACACCCAGTTTGTTGTCTGTAGAAGCTGTTAAATTGGACCAGCCTTAAGATTGCTGATTGGGAAATGGTTAACAATAGTTTTTGTTATATGATTATGATTGTAACAGTAAGGATCTGGTGACCCAGCCTGAGATAGATCTAGAGACAGCTTTAGTTATAGAGACAGTGGAAGAGACCAGCTTCAGTGAATCTGTGCACTCAAATGGAACAATTAAGGTGTGGTATTCTTGCTTTGTTATATCCCCTTCCTCCTCTCCCCTACCCCACCCCCTCCCAAAATCTAGTTGTGGGTATATGGGAGTCAGCTTATTGGTTGTTTTTTCAGTTGGTCTGTTTGAACCTTTTTTGTCCACTGTATTTCTCAAATTGCTGGACCAAATTCATTCAAACATCGCAGGTGAGCTCATAACCAATTGGAGATGTGCATGCATTATTTTTGTTACACTCCTATTTTTCACAGCATTAAGGCATTTAGCGTATTTTTTTGTCTGCTCAATTTTTCATTAACTAAAGAATGCATTTCATTTTAACTTCATGGGTAGACTCAGTATCAATCAAATATGTGCTATTTGGATATTACTCATTGATTTCTGTCTGAGTTATGGCACTTTGCTGAACATTGGCTTTTTTGCAACCTGTTTTGGTGCAAGGTGCTGTTGGATGTATGGCCATATTTAATAATTGCTCTAGTTGTATGTTATGTAACTAATGCCAGTTAAGGGAAAGCAGGGGCCTGTTTCATCAAAACATTACTACATATTTTTGACTTACCAATGACTGAATGTCTTAAGAATCGCTTGAAACAGCAGTAGCAAAACCAAGATCTTGATAGATTGGTGATACATGTTTCTTGCCCAAAACTTGTCTAAAGTCATCAGTAAGACAACTAGAAAGACCTGAAGGTCTTGAGTCGCTCCACATACCTGAATTTCTTGTGGTTTAACATAAAAAAATTGACAAATTTATCTAAATGCTTAAACTGATATATTTTAAAATTCTTGTGATTCTTAGAGCAGCAACAAAGTAAAATACAGCAATGTGTTCAAAGAAAATCTAGATTTCTCAAGACTTGTGGTTCTTAGAGCAAAAACACAGTAAAAAGAAACAATCATGTGGTCAAAGCGAAAAGAAGGTAAATGATTGACCAATATTTTGGGGATTTTTAGAGTGATGTTAAAGTTGAAAACTGTCATTATCCCAAATTCAATGGCACATAAATCTTTATGTGAGTTAATTATTGTAGTAGACTAAGGGAAGTAACTTTTGATATGAGCAATTTAAAGTTAAGTAAGAGTTGTTTTTCTTTATGATAATTAGTTCTAGAAGCTTTGATTGTGCATGTAACATGAATAAAGAGACATTCTGATCTAAAACAATGATTTTGACTTGATAATTTATGTCTTGAACACCACAACAATCAAGCTGAATATTAAACTTGAGCAAGATCTTATGGTCTGTCCAAATTTTGTCAGTATTAGTCTATATATGTGGCCGCAAAAGTGAAAAAGTGTCAAAAACTGAAATTTTGTCAATTTCAAGGGCACATACAGATTGTAGCAATGCAATCAGCCTGAAAATTACTCTTAAGCAAGATCTTGTTGTCAACAAGATTCTGTCCAAATATCTTCATTGGTAAATAATTATGGTTGTTAGAGTGAAAACAAAGTCGAAAATGGCAATTTTGTCAAATTCAAGGGCACATAACTCATGATGTAAAATTCTGATCAAGCTGAAAATTACACTTGGGCAGGATATCATGCTTATATATATTCTGTCCAAGTTTTGTCTTGATTGGTTAATATTTGTAGATTTTAGAGTAAAGATAAAGTCACAACCAGCTTTTTTTATATTCAAGGGCAGATAACTCAGGTTATTCTGGTTCAATCCAAATTCTTTGAAGGAATCTGAGAGAAGGTCACCCAAGGATAATTCATGTGAAGTTTGGTTGAAATCCATCCAGTTGTTTCTGAGGAGAAGATTCTTAAAGAAAAAGTTTACGGACGGACGCACGCACGCATGCATGACAGACACACCGCCATGGCAATAGCCCGCTGGCCTGAAAGGCCAGTGGAGCTAAAAATATGCCGATGAAACTGGCCTCAGGTACAATGTATTAAGGACAGATCCTCCGTTTATTTCCCACGGTAAGAATTTTTTTATTTTTTCTGTACTGATATTTAAATATATGAGAAGTAAAAAAATGACTTAAAAACTATAGGTCACCAAGCGAATTAAAAAGTTATTAAATTTCAAGGGAGACTACTCTTGCCTAAAATTTCAAAAATGAGGTGTCACTTAAATACCCACAAAAAAGGTGTTCGAAATGACTAGGATTACATAAATAAGTCTTTATTGTGTTCAATATGTTTTATTCTGTCTAAATGAGTATCAATTTGGGAAAATTTAGTGATGATTTTGAAATTTTTAGTAAAACATTCTTTCAAAAGTAGCTGAAATTGCTCTTTTTTCGCAACGTTTCTGATAATAAAAAATATTCCAGCGGTAAGAATTTTTTCTTTTTTGGTAAAGACATAGTGCTTGGTCATACCTACAAAAACAAAAAAGAAAAATATATCAAACCAAGCGTTTTTCTTAGTTATAAGTAAAATTTGGTTTACTTTTTACAGCTCTGTCGGAAATTGTTTCACTACTTTTATCCATTTTTTTCCTTATTACCAGCTTTAGATAATAAAACGTGTCATTTGTTGTGTCCATCTGAAGCGGACTATCTCATAAAGACACCACGTTGCTTTTGTTGCTCCGTTTCCTATCGCTAACGCCACATTTTGAACGCGTAACAGAAAGCAAAATGTACCATCCGAGTACTATTACACTTTAATTGACCAAACAGAGAAAATTGAAAAAAGCGAAAAGGGTCTTGTTATTTATCAACCAAACATAAACTAAATGTAAGAAATACATTTGCTGAAAAAGCCCAATTACTGAAACAGCTTTATTTCGTTATTTAGGATATGCGCAGTAAGTTGCGCAGTAACAACTGGAGGATCTGTCCTTAAGAATGTGGATCATAGTTTGTTATGATACCAGTCTGGATTGGCAAAAATTAAGAGATCATTTAGACAACAAATATATGTACAGCATTCTTTCGACATATTAATTTTTATGAAAGGTAAGTAATTGATATTATAAGCATTTTCTTCTTTTGTTCCATGTGTTTAAAAGCGTTTTTCCTTAATTAATTAAGGGCTTTCAAGATCATCTTAAGCTCTTTTTGAAAGGGTGGAAGAATGTCTGATACGACAGATTTATTGCGTGTTTCTCCTTTTTCAGCAACAGTTTTGGGGTTTAAGTTCCGCATCAGAGAGGAGTTCTTCAACATCATCATCAAAGAAAGATGGCAGCACATCATCTAGAAAAGACAGAACTAGAGCTGCAGGTTTGTATTGAGTACTGGATAAACCATAACAATTATCACATACCTCATCATAACAATAAACAAGAGCCGTCAGAGACGGAATACGCTCCTCGAAAAAGACATTTTCACAAAAAATGTATGCCATAAATGGAAAAAGTTTAATTTTGACCTTTAGAAATGACTTTGACCTTGACTGATGACCTTGAACTTGAAACCAACAGAAAGGTCTTGTCATAAGCAATGCACATGTGAAATATGAAGGCTATAATTATCTCTTACTGATCAAAAGTTGTGGCCAATGTTAGTTTGTTTGCTGAGACATGGAGGGTTAACATAAATCTAACAAACATTAAACCACCTTTTTCCATGACCTTATTTTTTTTATGCAAATTTCAACACAACTATATGCTCTTCCTTCGGGGAGCATAAAAATTACTCCATTAATAAAGTATATTAATGCATAAAAAGTATTTTTCTGGGCATGCAGTAAGGTAGAATTATAGAATACCCATAATGTCGCTATTTTGAGATTCATGAAAAATCCGCTTTTTATGCTCCCCGAAGGGAGAGCATATAGTCGCCGCTTTGTCTGTCCGTCCATCCGTCCGACCTGTCCGTCCGTCATTCCGTCCGTCCGTCCGTCCGAAGTGATTTCTCCATAACCCTTGGGCCAAATCAATTGAAACTTACCATGTGAACTCCCTGTGACATAATGCCGATGTACTTTTCCCGGTTTTAGGATTTGAGGCCTCGTCATGGGAAAAGGGGACTTAAGGTAATATATAGTTTTTCTCTAATTTCTCCAAGTCTAATGGTCAGAATTTGATGAAATTTCATATTTGAGTTGTAAATCAGATGCCCTTGACAATTAATTATGTGAAATTTGGTTATAAAAATTATGTCATGCAAAAAGGGGGCTTAACATTTGCTAGCTTTATGTTAGCTCTGCATGGCATACATTTATTGTGACAATGCCTTATTCGGGGAGCATTGTCCGTCTCTGACGGCTCTTGTTTCCAGCAGCCTCATTACATATCTGAACCTATTGGGGAACAATTGTAAACATTCCGCGTGGAGAGTTCCACTCCCGAATGTTTTCGATCGTGCCAAAATAATTCTGACATGCGAATCTCATTAGGGGTGGACTACCTTAATAGTAAGAAATGGAGTGTTAACGGAAGAAAACATATTATACAGTAATTTCATATTTTGTTAACACCCAGCTTTGTCCTCAAATGCCCTTAATTGGGCACGTCCTCAAATGCCCTTAATTGGGCACATCAAATCAACCCATTACTTCACAGTGACGCCTTTTGACTCCCTCACAAGAAGAGGATTGGGAAGCATTGTAGAAAATGATGAAATTGCTTATGACATGCAATTTCTTCATTTACCACAATGTTTTTTTAATCCAAAATGGAAAGATTTTCAAAATTTCACCAACTTGAAATAGTAGTCGTCTGCAACATCTTCCATTTTCATAAACAAACCTTGCTTTTTTTAGACTTGGAGAGACCAGTAGCCCAGGCCAGTATAGATCAGATCACCCTGGTTGATCCACCACCAGTTATTGTCAACACACCACTCTCCCCTATACCTGTAAGTTTTAACCCATTCTTACAAAAAGTAGCCTTTTGACACCCTACAAGATAAAGGCTTAGGAAAACATTGTGGAAAATAAAGAAATATGAATTGATCAAGATCCTATTTTAGATGGTTTGATGAGATTTGTGTTTCACAAACACATAACTTTTTAACATTTTTAAAAATAACACAAATTTGGACTTTCGATTTGAAAACTGCTTCAGATGACAAGATTGATGTTGATAAAAATAGGATTTCTGTATGATATCAGGCTTAGCACATAATATTCAGGCAAGAGGAACAAATGTTGATGCAAAAGGAGAAAATGCTTTCTAGAGAAATGTTTTCTCAAATCTTTCCTATAAGGGACATAAAAACCAGGTCTTGTTTTGGAAAAGGCTAATGGAAAAAAATAATGCAAATAAGTACAAATTCTAACACAGTGATAATCTTACAATTTAAAGACTGTGAGTCCTGGGGACTCACTGGATTCCATATCAATGAGTCCAGCTACTAGCTTAATGAGTCCAATACACTATATTCAATAGGAATTCTGTAAAAATTGTTGCATCCTGGGACTCGCTAGAATTAAAACTTTGCATCCTAGAGACCTCATTAGGAGTAAAAGTTGCAGGATGCGCAGGTAAAAAAATCACTGCTAACAATGTAAGACCTTTAAACCATTCCAACATATAGACTATTTTTGATGCCCCTCAAGAAAAACGCTTTGGAAAGTTTTCTACTCAAAAAGACCCCCAAAAATAAATTTCTATCTACCTGAAATTGACATCTGCAACATGTTTGAATTTGAACTGGTTAAAAATTTTGCGGTCTGGTAATGGGTTTAAGTATGAATTAACTGTTTGACAGATTCCCAGAGAGCTAGACCTTCCCCCACTTGATCCACGAGAACTTGAATTGTTGTTAGAGAATGTGCCTGAACCTAGACTCAGTGTGTCTGATCTAATGCCTCCTGTAGCTCCAGATCAACTTACCCACGACAAACAGACCAAAGCTACCACTGAAAGGTAATACCAGCCCTTTCAAAAAAAGCAAAATTTTTGGTTTTCCTGTTTGAAAGGAGTTCTACCCAAAATTTTGTCCTGCTGACTTTAAATTTTGTTTCAAACAAACTACCAATTTAAGGGACATTTCAACAAGATTAGCTCATGTTTTTTTAATAATGATGGTGAAGAAAGCAGGCAGTGTAGACTAAGATAAGACTGCACATTTGTATAGACAAAGCTTTGGTCATAACAATAAATTGATGTGAACAGCATAATGAAGGGTTAAATCCAATTGTTTGGTAATGGGTTAACGTATACAACCCATCATTAGCACCAAAGAGCCAGAGGCGAAATTTGAAAGGTGCCAGTGATTCCTAAACTGTGTTATATTTCCATTCCAAATACAAACATAAGCATTTTGAACGGTTTAGAATTTTAGATTAATGCATAACAATGGAAATATTTGACAAAAATGTTATAAATTACCTCCCTTGCATATGAAAATAGAGTAAAAAGATATTTGTAAATTATTTTCTTCTTGAAGCATAATCTTGAAATCCGACACTGAATCATCTTATTTGAAGTGTATTTACAAGTGTGTGTAATTTGATGCATGTACCATGTCTAGAAAGTGGTGTTTTTAATGATGGGTCATATACCTTAAGTATACTAGAACCAAACTTGACATGCTGATCTTGGAATATTCCAGGAGCATTTCAGGCAGTGTTCCAGATGAGCCTGTGGTCAGTTTAATAAGTCGAATAAGCATCAATCCTGCCTATTTACTGTTACAGTTGCTTTAGCTAATGAAGCAATTACAGAACAATATGGATCTGGATCAGACTGTACTTCTTTGGTCTCAAATGTCATAAGGAACCTTTTTCCAGATCTTGGTTAACCAATTTCCAAACAGAGACGCTTTTTGACGCCCCTCAAGAAAAAGCCTTGGGAAAACAATACGGAAAACACAATGTATTCTACCCAGACAGATCAAAATTTGTTAAATTTCAATCACTTGAAATTGTCATCTGCATCACCTTAGTCTTAAGTTTTACCATCTGGTAATTGGTTGAGGGACTCTTTTTCCAAATCCTTACTCATATATGTTCTATTGCTGTATGTATCCAGTGGTATATTAGAAGAGCCCAAAGAGCAGACCCCAGCTAGAAGAACCACCAGACAGAATGGTGATGTGCCCAGTACTCGAGCTGTACCTCTCTCACCATTTTTCCAGATCTCTCTTTACCCTTTCCCAAACATACCTGGTTTTGACATCCCTACTAGATAGGCTTGAGAAATTATTGAGGCAAAAGAAGAAAATGCTGATAATCAGCATTTTCTCCTTTTGTCTAAATATTTTCTGAACTATATTGAATATGAATTCTTTCTTTATGAACATTAATTTTGTTGTCTGCAGCAGCTTTTGGATTGAACCATCTTAGAATTTCGCTTTATGGTAATGGATTAATATATTTTTCTGTTGCTGTATGTTTCCAGTGGTATATTAGAGGAGCCCAAAGAGCAGACCCCAGCTAGAAGAACCACCAGACAGAATGGTGATGTGCCTAGTACTCGGGCTGTTCCTCTCTCACCAGGAGTCACACAACAGATCATAACCAGTCCTCTACCCTCCAGACCAACTGTATGTATATATGATACTTCCTCTGAACTCACTGCCCCTTAGATGAAAAGTTTGCAACATCACAAAATTCCACACTGGTTCATATTGACAGGTGGAGAGGACAACAAAATCATTGTTATGAAATAAGCAAAATGTAAATGATATAAATAGTAGTTTAAGAATTTAAATTGAGAGAAAAGGAGATAATGCTAGTTATCAGCCTACCTTCATTTCTGTCTGCGCTTTTCTGAGACATCTTAATAAGGGACTTCAAAATTATGCATTGTTTGAGAAAGTGTTAATTCCTGCATAATCTATTGTAGTGCACTGAAAACTATTTTTTTAGACCTTCTTTTTTGACACAGTACAGCTTGCTTGTTTTTTGCTTGAAATACTGGCTGACCACAGTAAAAATAAATTTTGTGTGGGAGAATCATGATAATTGCCCACCGCAATATTCCATGCAAAACACTACAATTCATCTTAGTACAGGAAGGGTAATAAAGACAAACAATAAATTGCGGTGGAATTTGTGTTGATTCCAAAGGGTTGCTATCGCAATTTTCCACCTGAAACCCTCCAAAATCAAATAGCTGTGATGTGTGGAAATAGGCAAATACATGCAAGCTGTACTGTAATTGTTGTAGGCAAAAACTAAATGGGCTGAAATAAGGATATAACATGTAAGACCAATATGGATTCACAATTTATTTTTGAATAATCTACCCTTGAATTACCGGTAATGCCTTTTATACCAACAAGCCCATTTGGCATACATTTTTCTCTGGTCTTATCTCTTTCTCTCGCAATGTTTTCCAATGTAATCTATCAGGATATGTTTTTAACATGTCACTGCACTGAAAAGCGACAAGATGTGATTGTGTAATAATGGGTTACTATCATTTTCATTTCAGCGACCATCATTTCAGTTAGAGTTGATTCCCATAACGCCGAGTCCGTCCCGAAAGAGACAACGTAAACAGCTTGTGTTTGCAGACAAAGAGACACAGATACCCAAAACTGAGATGAGGAACTATGTCATGACCAGTCAAGATACAACCAGGAATCTGGTATGTTGTCTCTTTCACAAATTGCAAAAACTTTTACTGATCCCATTTGAAAGCTGCTGCAGATGCTGCAGTGGATTTTTAAAAAATCAACTGATAAAAAAATTAATGAAGATCAACCAAAACTTTGCTTGATCTTCAATTTTTTCATCAGCTGATTTTTCGAAAAATCCACCAAGTCCATCTAATGTGTGACGCCTGTCAACTTTCTCTGCTTCAAACTGAACTCAAAATGGTCCCGTATTAACAAAAATCACAAAATTATTGAAGATTTTCTGAAATTGTTGTATCATGTGATTATCCACCGTGGTGAGGGTAAGTGGATTTTATACTGCGAGAGAAAACATGGGAAGTAGAAAATAACATAAAATATTACAGTACAGCTCGCGCGTTTTTTGCCTAATTCCGCGCATCGCCGCGATTGGATTTCGGGTGGAAAAACGCGGCGGCCGCGGCGAGCGAGTTTTACCACCCGAAATCGCGGGAATCGACGCAATTTTTTCGCCGTGAATCGCGGTGATTTGCGTGGACAGGTAAGCCTGTATTTCCTGGCTGATTTATCGTAATTATTGGGTTTTAAATATATATTAGGTTTTGAAAAATCGAAAATACACAGCACTTGCAGATCTGATTTTTGTTTATTTGCATGAGTTTGTGGATTATTCTTCCACTTCAACAGGAAAAATGACCATTTTGCCTTCCTTTCAACGTATTCGAAGTTATTTTTCTTTTATCTTTGTTTTATTTTTCGTAGAAATGATTTGAAAATATTGAGATAAAAGAAGAACATGCTGATTATCACCCTGGTCTTCTTTTGTCTCAATATTTAATATATCTGCAAAAAAACAACAACAGAATATTATATAAACTATCAATTAAATTAAATCAAACATATCGAAACATAATGTACAGAGAAGCGGAAAAAAACGTGTTCTATATTATATGATAGTCTATAACAATATATGTATATTTTAGTTTACAAAAACGATGTGTTATTACCGGACTTCATAGAACTTTATAGAAATCGTGTGTATTTAATATTACATTTCTTTTTATTTCTGAAATAGATCTATTAATTAACTTAAAAACACTCTCAGGATGAAAATAATATAAACGCATTTAATACTTAGTGCTGTACATGTAGGATGATATTGGCCTTACCTGGCATTTCCACCCAAACGCGGCAATTCACGGTGATGTGTGAAAATTTTGAGTGGGAAAACACGGTGGCCGCCATGGCAAATCGCCGCGATTTTCCACCCGAATTTTATTTTGACCGCGGTGGGCGAGCATTTTAGGCAAAAAAAAACGCGCGAGCTGTACTGTACATGCAGTTTGTTACTATTTACAGGGACTTATTGATCTACACGAAGAACAACCAGAGGCTATGCTGAAAAGACCTTCAACTAAAAGTAGGACTTCTTATGTCAAAATATCTTCAATTGATGGGCATAAACTTAAAAATTCTAGCCCTGTCTTTGTGAATGTATATATATTTTTGCAGAAAGTGACATATAACGTGAGTGTGGGACTCATGCCTAAGAATTATGTTAAAATTATCATTAAAAATGGACTGCACCTGAAAAAATTATGGAAACATTTTACCCAAATGAATTTTTTTGAATACCGGTATCTGAAGTGTCATGTTAAAAAAGATCTTTCGGAAATTGTTAAAACTCAACCTTAGTCAGTGTGCACTGCCTGGGCAGACTGACTATAGACTTGAAACTTTTGGCTTAAAGGTCTATATGTTCATTTTCCAAATCTAGTTGATATCTGCTGTGTCTTATATGTTTCTTGAAATTTGGTGTTATGGACTTTTTAGTGTGAAATGTTGCATAATTTTGTCACTAGTGTGTACTAATTTCAAGACAGTTCTCCCATGTTTGTTGAATAATATTACAGGATTTCGGCCAGATGTATCTACAGGACTATGGAACAAAGCTGCTGTATTCAGGGCTGGTATCCCGGAGGAGCATCTACCCTCTATAGACAGTCCGGATGTCACCGTCACGGACGAGAGGGAGGCAACAAGAGGCCAGAATGCGACGACAGACAGGATCCAACCCAGGGAGACCTCCCTACTGGACCTTGACATGATCCAGTTAGATCTCCAGCTAGATCCCAATATGGTGATACCAGATATATCAGACATACAGACCGACAAACCACCAAAACCTGTACAACAATCTACACCATTTGTTACTCCTGCAGACGGTGAGTTTATCTATATACTATATACATTTCTAAACCTTTTTCCAAACGTCAAAAAGTTTGACTGGACCAATTTGAAAGCTGTCACAGACAACAAAATTGAGGACCTAGACATGATCCAGCTAAATCTAATGACAAAACCTTTCTTTTGATACCAATGTTGTACGTCAATGCAGTGTTGCATCCAGGGCGTGATTCCCGCTGATTTTAATTTCACTCCCGCGATTTCAAAATTTCGTGGGTGGCAACTCCCGCAGAATAGGGAATAATCGCCCGCTCTTCAAAAGTCAGTGCGCAGCAAAATTGCTTTTCACAAGAAAATTAAAACATGTTTTTAAAAAGATCGGTGAAATTCGCTAAAAAATCTGATCTGTAAAAGGGTTTTCTCTCTACCCGGGAAATTCCCTAATGACGCAGTTGAAATAGGGGAAGTAACCCTGTTGGTAATAAGACACTCGGCTATTTCCGTACACTGCAACCCAATCGTAGATTGGCCGAGAGAAGTTCCGATTGAAAACGACCATCCCTCGGCGGATCTTCGGAGAACGGAAATAGCCGAGAACTGCTGTGATTGTCAAATGACGTCATTCATTGGATTTCAACGTGTAAACACGGCGTGTTGAAAATTACGAATGCGGAGCTCGTTTGAAATAGTAGAATAGATTGAAACCATATTTCTTGGGTTAGATAGATGCCATCTAAACGGAATACGAACTTTTCCAAGTCGGGTACAGACCTGCAACTGACGAATTGTTAGTCAGGGATGAACCGGTACAGGAATACGCGCCCGGTCACGAAAAAAAGAAATAAAACATCACAGATTAAGGATTCGTTGTGAAAAGACAATAATGTGCTGAAAGGGTATGTTATGTAAGCTATGTTAAAAATCGAGTAAGAGAACGCAATGTGCGACCCTCCTCATCAGCGTGTAGCTCCACCATACAGTGTTTACACATGATTTGATCAGAAAGTACAAGTCTTTTTGCTGCGCACTCAAAATTTTTACTCCCCCCTTTTTGAAAATTTGATGGGGGATCTCCCCCTCTCTGGGCTCATCCTGGATGCAACACTGCAATGTCAAATGTCAATGTCAGTCACTTCACTGAAAAACATTCATTAAATGGGTATTCACTGGTGGTGAACGGGGCCAAGGCGAGGGACGTTTTTCACTACAACAAGGTACAGATATTTTGCGTTTAAATGTGAGTTCAAAGATCTGATTGGATAGTTTTTCTAATAACAATGAATTTGTGCTAAAAAAAGACCGGGTTTACCGATATGTATTGACAAACCGTTACGATATTTTATAACAACACCGACAGAATACTACTATACTATGATCGTGAAAAAACGTCCCGCGCTTTGGCCGAGTTCACCACCAGTGGTATTGGTGTTCCAAAAAACATGTCATATTCTTTTACGAGAACTAAGTTACGTATGAGCCAGGATCTGAAAAACGTCCCTTAAGGCTTTTGAGCCCAACATAGATCAAGATCAGCCTGTGCATACGCACAGTCTGATCAGGATCCATGTTGTTCTCTAATAGCTTCTTTGTGACCTGTAGTAACTTAAAGAGAGCAGCATGGATGCATATTTGACTGTATTTGACAACAGGCTGATCTTAAAACTCAATTTTCAAAAATGCTATACGGGACGTTTTTCCAGATCCTGGCTCGTATGTATGTATGCACTTCTTTACAAAGCTCTTGTTGTATTCCATCATATAAGGATCAACTAGCAGGAATTCATTTTTATAGGGCCCAAAAGAAAAAGAAGGAAGCAGACTTTAGAAGAGTCCATGGAGAAATTGAGGAAAACTGGTGCTTCTTCAGATCTGGTTAGTCATTTGGATTTTTAAAAATGCATGCATTAATATTAAATTATTGAGTTCAATTTATACTTGTATGATTTGAAATATAAATAATTGAAGAATGGAAGAAATGATGTTAATTTGTCCAACACTGATTGAAGAATTCTGTAATACTAATCAATAATCCCTATACATATTCAGTTCTGTATGGAGACACAAACAGCAAACAAATCGATTTCCTTATTTAGAAGCCCTGCAGATGAAAAAATAGAAGTTGATTAAGTAATGATTTGTGTAAGAATTTAGCAAAGGAAATATTTGACAAAAGGAAAAAAAAATACCATCCGGTAAAAACCAGCTTTTATTTGGGAAAGGTTTAAAAGACATTGTTTGTTATTTTCCAGCATGGTTCAGGTTTAGAGATGCCGTCTATGGAACAAGTTAGAGAACTGTCTACCTCGAGACTGGAGATTTCTGCCAACCTGGATGACACACTTATACTGGATGATAGCAGAAAGTCAAAATCTGCTTCAAAAAGGTAATAATTATGATGAGATTCATGTGCTCTTGTTAAGGAAAGGGGCTATTATTGTTATATTGGAAATTAAAACTTAAATTTTAATTCGGCTGTTTATTGCTGCTTTTCAATGAAAACCTTGTAACTGCAGCTTAAAACAAGCTGCAGTTACGAGGTTTTCATTGAAAAACGACAATTTGTGCAACTCTGCGGAGCTGTTTTAGAGTTTCTGCTTCATGAGGTTGTGTTGTGATAAAATGAATGAATGAAAATTAAATACAAATAAAAGTATGCACTTAAAATTATATCCAAATTTTATGCAATAATAATAATTGTAGTTTATTATTAGGGATGAGCACCGGTACTTGAGAACCGGTTACTCCCGGTTCCACGATGTCCCGGATACTCGGAATCGATTCATTTTGAAGGAACCGGTTCCTGGCATCCGATTCCTGACTGATTTAATTTTGTTTGTTTTGCTTAAAAATCAGCGTAGCCGTTAACTGCACCTTTTCCTCTTTGGGAAAAAATTTGATGGATTAGTTACGCTCATTCTTTTTTTTACCACAACCATTTGGAGACAGACCTTGGTTTAGTCAGCAGTTTACAACAACGATACTCGATAGGATCCAAAAATCATCAAGCAATAGATCTACCTGCACACTTCACGCACATCCAGAATGGAAAATCACTAAACAAAGAATCATTCCGAATTTGTTTTTAAAAATTCTACCACTTTTAAAATCCATTGTTTAGAACAAAATATCAGTCCAGTATTCACCCATTGTAATAATTCTTCGCGTATCACAACTGATAGAAATTGCACTACATTATTCTCCTTTTTTCTAACACATAAATTTCCTTGTAACATTTTCCCTTATACCGGTAACACATTCAGTCCAAATTTTAAAGAAATCAAAAATCTTAAACCAAACAAAGGAATATGCTTCAGATCTAAATTCTCGAATTTCCATTGATGCAGAAACTCACACTTTTCAGTTTGTCTTTTTTCTTCTGCTTTGAAAATTAAGAGAGATAAAAACATAATCCCAATTTACCAACTTCTATTCAATAGGGTAAAGGTTGAAAATACTTCGCTATTTATAGCACTGTAACTGGGGCTTAATCAGCTGTTTACATGGCAAATAGTGTGACGTCACTACTAGTGTGTGACATCACTGATTATGTCACACACTGAGGTCTGTTTTCGCTAAGATCAAAGGGAACCTTTTTTCTCTTTTCACATCAACAAAATTATAGTAGTGAGTGTGCACAATATTGGATCTTTCTTTGATGTGATTAACTGGATTTTTTTTCTGATGGGTTAGGTTTGGTCTACAAAGAAGGTATATTTGTTTAACACATGTTTTTCTCTCTCAGAACTATGCAGATTGCATTTTAAATCAAATATTTGAACAGATCACCTTTTTATTTCCAAAGTTGTTTTTCTAAACATTTGCCAAACTTCAAAATTTTGAACCGGATCTAGTCCAATGAAAGTTCAAATCTTTATCTAAAATCTTCTGTTTGGGTAATTTCTGATCACCCGATGTACCCTCTGTTGAAGCGCTTGGTCTTTTACCCTTTCCCAAAGACGAAAATAAAGATTAGTGTAGTCCTAATTGAATGAAAAAGGCGGATAACGTAATTAAAACCCAGAACACAATCAGTCATTTTTAATAAAATTGAATGGAAAAAAGAACATTCTTGCAATGGATATTTTCTTAATTACTCTTTGTTTTCTAAAGCAATGATTGATCTTGATATCAGAATCAAGTCTTGTTTAGGAAAGGGTATAACAAGCGAACTTTGGCATACTTGCATGAGCACGTGGTGACTTGTCCGCTGCTTTGACAAACAGCCAGATTCGGTATTGAATACAATTTTAAAAGTTGTTTCTTCTTATTTTCAATATGTCTGTGATTAAATCACTCGCATATTTAACAATACAATACAATATTTTATTGACTCAATGACAATTAGTGGCTTGGGCCCAATCAAGTACAACAGAATAATTACATATTTATGCTCCCCGAAAAAATTTCGGGGGAGCATATAGTCGCCACGCTGTCCGTCCGTGTGTCCGTCCGTCCGTCCGTCCGTCCACAGCCATATCTCAGCAACCCTTGGACCAAATTCAATGAAACTTCACATGTGAACTCCGTGGGTCAATACCTAGAGATCTTTTTCTCCGTTTGTAAATTTAAGGCTGCGTCATGGAAAAAGGGGCCTTAGTGTAAAAATTAGTTTTTCTCTTATTTCTCTTCATCTAATGGGCAGAATTTAATGAAATTTTGTGCTCATGTAATAAATAGGATGTTCTAGACCATATTCTATAAATAATGTGTGTACAAAAAAGCTGTCATGGGAAAAGGGGGCTTAATGTATGATAGTTTTTATTTTGTGACAAACACTTATTCGGGGAGCATAATCCGTCTGTGACGGCTCTTGTTTTTTTATACATGTGCATATTTAAAATATTCCATAATCTGAATCATGTATAGAATAATTTTGCAATGTGAATGACTATCTCAGTATCCATCAGATGATCACCAAATCAATACAAATTGCACAAAACTTTAGATTCGGCAACATGAGAATAATACCCATCTTATATTAACCCCTTGAAAGTTTTCTTGGTAACATTTAGGGGTTTTTTCCATTTAAATAAATGCTTTTCTTTAAACAAATAATCTGTTATGTTTACATAGAAAATTATATTAACATGCTATTCAATTGCAGAAACTTAACTTGGGATATGTGTATGTTTAAATAAGGACCATAATGTTTTAAAACATTTAATAAGCGGGTAATGATACTCTAACAATAATCCTTAACGAATAGTAATCAGAATCGTTAGGAATCGGATTCGATTAAAAAGAATCGAGTAGGAATCGGAATCGGTTAAATTCTAACGGTGCTCATCCCTATTTATTATCATGCCCTGTATCGAAAGACCTGTCTCCGAAAACTTAACATTGGCCATCTCAGGGGCATTCATGTTTCACAAACACTTCTTGTTTTTGGACACTGTGAGAAACTAAGAGTATAAAGTATTATAAACCATTCTCCTTTTCCCTCACCGTGTTGCAGACCTCGTTCCTCCAGATCCAGTGACAGGTTGAATGTTGTCGACCCCGTCCAGACCACCTCCATGACCACACAGCTGTACGATCTACCAGAGGAGTCCTTGATCAGTAACCAATCATTGCTGGAACATGACCCGGATTTCTTTCTCAGGTAATGTCTTACCTTTTTATGCTCCCCGAAGGGAGAGCATATAGTCGCCGCTTCGTCTGTCCGTCCGTCAGTCCGTCAGTCCGTCCGTCCGTCCGTCCGAAGCGATTTCTCTATAACCCTTGGGACAAATCAAATGAAACTTACCATGTGAACTCCCTATGACATAATGCCGATGTGCTTTTCCCAGTTTTTGGATTTGAGGCCTCGTCATGGGAAAAGGGGACTTAAGGTCAAATACACTTTTTCTCTAATTTCTCATAGTCTGATGGTCAGAATTTTATGAAATTTCATATTTGAGTAGCAAATCAGATGCCCTTGACAATAAACTACTTTAAATTTGCATTTAAAAAGTATGTCATGGAAAAAGGGGGCTTAACGTTTGTTAGCTTAATCTTAGCTCTGCATGGCATACATTTATTGTGACAATGCCTTTATCGGGGAGCATTGTCCGTCTCTGACGGCTCTTGTCTTAACAGGAAAGTATTACTTTTCTTTAAAAACCTTGTAACTGCAGCTTATTCTGTCCCATTCCCACACATCAATGGACACTTTTTGACCCCTCACATGATAAAGCTTTTGGAAAACTTTGAAGCAGATGAGGAAATTGCTTGTGATAATCCAATTTCATCATTTTCCACAATGTTTTCTACCGCAAAAGACATATAAATGTAAATAATTTTCATGTGAAATTTTCATCTGCAACTTCTTTGAATTTGGACAGGTCTAAATTTTTAATTCTTAATTTTAGATAAAGTGTGTGTTATAGCACAAACATTATATAAGATAATAGAGAAATTGCTTACTATCAGCATTTAGCAATTTCTTCTTTTCACTCAATATTTTCTCAAAATAATTTCTACTGGGGATGTAAATACCAGAGCCTCTTTCGTTCAGAATTTTTTAGCCTTTGCATGATACAGGATTTTTTTTTTATTCCCCCGTATCAAGAGATTGAGGGCATATTGTTTTACTTGTGTCCGTCTGTCTGTCTGTCCGAAAACTTAACATATGCCTTTTCTCCAAAGGTATTGGTCATACAAAGCTCAAGTTTGGTATGCAACTTCCTTTCAATGATATTTATCTGTTCCGTGCAATTTGACCTTCCTCAAGGTCATCACTTAACCCTTATCAACCCTTTACTCTACAAAAACTTAACATTTTACAAAAATGGCCATTTCTGGGGAATTTGTGTTTCACCAACACATCTTGTTTCATTCATGATAGCACAGAAGATATTGAGAATGTTGGCTATTAGCAAAATTTTCTTTTATTTCTAGTTCTTTACAAAGCTATCTTGATTATAGATGTAAAAGTCAGGTATTGTTAAGAATAGGGTCAACTTTTTCCCAAACAACAATATTTTAGGATGGTCCAATTTTAAAGCTGCTGTAGATGACAAAATGAATGTTGATAAAGATTATGTTCTGTGTATGATATAGCTCAGAAAATATTCCTTTTGCCTCAATGTTTTCCTAAGCCTAATCTAATGGGGATGTGACGCCAAAACCATGTCCTGTTAGGGACAGAGTCAATTTACATGTATAAATTTTCTGCTGCAGTAAAGTGACCAAGGTGCTGACGATGGCAGGTGACAGGGCAGTAACATTCAGTGATATTTGTCCTCCAAATCTGTGTGACAGAAAATCAGCTGCTAGAAACTTTTCAGCCCTCCTCAGTGAGTACATCCTCTTGCTCCATTCACACACATGCACACTTTTAGACGTCCTCCAAGGAATCAAAAGGTTAGAGTAAATATTGTGGAAAATGAAAAAAAATGCTTATCAATTGCCACAAGTGATTTCTTCACTTTCCAAAATGTTTTCTACCCAGAAAGTTGTTGACGTAGAATTTTCATAAATTTGAAAATGTCTGCAAATTCTTATTTGGAACAGAAAACACTTTCCCAAACCAGTCCTTGTTTTGATATCAGTAGAGACCAAACCAGTCCTGCTTTTGATATCAGTAGAGGAGACTTCTGTAATAAGGATTGAGAGAAAAGAAGAAGTACATGTACAAATTCTGGATTTGTATTGACATTTGTTGTAATTTGTTCAGGTCAACATATTTGCTCTGTAAGACCAACAACAGGTTTTGTTGAGCCTAAGGGATAAAGCATTGATGGAAAGAAGAAAATGCTGGTCATCAACGTTTTCTCCAGTTTCCTGCAATGTAGACTTCTATTTTGCATATTTATAACTAGCCCTATCCCAAGCGCCACCAGTATTTGATGATCCTAATAAAAAGCCTTGGAAAAACATTGATAGAAAAGAAGAAAAATGCTGAACAACATTCACTCCTTTTCCCTGAGAAGGTTCAAAGATTAGTGAATGGGGAAAATAAGCAGAAAAACTTGAATGAACTATAAATCTTAACCCTTCACTGCCAAATATTGACCTTTGATGCGTCTCTTACCGCTGAATTGATTCGAAGAAATTTCCAAGAATCGATACCCTGTACACGAAATCATGCATAACTTTTGACTCATTCGATGGATTCCTTTCAAATTTTCAGGACATACAGACACATGAAGCATCTTTATGTTACCATCATGTTATTCATGAAATGACAATGTTTTTTTCATTTTTATCTAACTCACAAATTATTACAATCTAGTAGAACTTAATGTTTTCAATGAAAGTATAATTATAATAATTTAATGGAACAGATTGTTGAATTGTCAACTAAACATAATTTCAAACTATCCTGAAGCCTTTTCCAGCATTTTTGGTGTCATTCATAGTGATATTTACAGCTTGTAGGCATAAATAGCAAGTGTATGATCTAATGGCAGCCATATTGTTGTCTTTTGTCATGGAAAATTCCCCATAAAAATACCAAAAGCTTACTGATTGTAACACAAATTCTACTGTTTCACCTGTCAAACGCTAGTGCTTTGATTACTGAAACGGTGCTATAAGAAAAAGAATATGTGAAAACCACTTAGCTGTAAAAAATATTCACATATTTTGCCCCCATAAATTTGTCGACTGAAGTCGCCTATGGCAGGGAACGGTAGAGCGACAAAAGTCGCCTATGGCAGTGAAAGAGTTAATATTTCTAAAATGGAAAGTGAATTATAAATTCTTCTATGTTGTTGCGTGTCTTTACTCTTATAATTGAACATATCAAGATGTTCCATAAAGGTAAAGACCTGGTTTTGACGTCCAATAAAGAATATGCTTGGGAAAATATTGAGACAAAAGAAGAAAATGCTGATAATCAGCATTTTCTCCTTTTGTCTCAATATTTTCTGTGCTATAAGGGCCTTAATGGCATTTGAGATTGTCATGGTCCCAGGTCATTGTGCGCCCATATGCAGTCTGATCAGGATTCATGCTGGGATCTTACTGCTGCTACAGATTATTATCAAGCTGTTGATAACAGTAACATTGTTGACAATATTGATCTTGATCAGTCTTTGTGTATGCACATGCTCATCTGGATCCATGTTTTCTCAGATGCTGTGATAGGATTCCTTTTTCCAGATCCTACTTCATTTATACACAGTTTGAATTATTATGTTGTTTTATTCCCTTGCCCAGGCCTGGCAGCTACAAGGCAGGTTCAAGTCAGACAAGAAGCATCATTTGATGAGATCTTTATCATGAGATGTCAGGACTGATGAGACAAACACAGGACTCCAGATAAATACAGGGACAGCATCACTAGAAAGATAATGACCTGGCACCGTTACAGCATCAAGATATAGTTTTATAAAGTTGCTCATCATTGTTTGAGGGTTGTATAGAAATCAGCTTGACAGTCTGTTTTGTTGGCTGAGTTTTTGTGGCTTTCTATGCAACAGAAGTGTGGAATTGAGTTATGGCCCCAGTTCTTCGTCTGCCCATTAGCAGTTTCTTGTTTCAAACTCCTCTCACAGCTTCAATCAGAATTTTATCAATCAATACCATGCCACAATAATCTCTCCACAGTGTCTACTCTAGTTGTGCACACAACTTACAAAATTCAGATAACTCTTCTGGTTCTTGAATTATCTGCCTTTAAATTGAAAAAATGCCAATTTTCTTGAGTGCCAAACTGGAGCGCTCCCATCATTTCAACCAGAAATTGATCAAACTTGCCGAAATGAATCTCCATATTGTCTAGTTGTGCATGTCACTATTGAAATTCTGGTAACTCTTGAATTCTAAACTCTTAACAGTCTTGAATTATCTGCCTTTGAATTGAAAAAATGGCCTGACAAGCTTCTCTTGGGCCTATATGCGCGGCTCCATGAAGCTCTTGTTTGGTGTCTGCTATATTCTTTATTAGTATGCTAATTATTAATTGCAGGTATGCCCGATAGTATTCAAAGTGAAAATATTTGAAGTTACAAAAAGTAAGCCTCAGAATGATTTAATTAAAATGTACATCATGTAAATCATGAGAAAACTAGATTTTATTTTATTTTAAAGATTATCATTTATACAGTGTGTTAAGTTTAAGATAGTTTAAACAAATGTGTTATTTATTAGCTCACCTGAGCACAAAGTGCTCAAGGTGAGCTATTGTGGTGGCTTTTTGTCCGTCGGCGTCTGACCGTCCCTCTGTCTGTCCGTCCGTCTGTCCACAATTTGCTGTTACCACTCTAGCACCCACAAATATTAACCAATCTTAAGCAAACTTGGTCAAAACATGTATGGCCATAAGTTCTCGGATGAGCTCGATTTTGAGTCAGATCGGACCAGGAAGTCTAGAGTTATGCACCCTTGAATGTCAAAAATGACTAGTTTTGACTTTGTTACCACTCTAGTATCTACAAATATTGACCAATCTTAACCAAACTTGGTCATAACATGTATGACGATAAGTTCTTGGATGAGTTTAATTTTGGGTCAGATCAGGAAGTCCGGAGTTATGCACCCTTGAATATCAAAAATAGCTAGTTTTGACTTTGTTACCACTCTAACATCTACAAATATTGACCAATCTTAACCAAACTTTGTCAAAATATGTATGACCATAAGTTCTCAGATGAGTTTAATTTTGAGTCAGATCGGACCAGGAAGTCCGGAGTTATATGCCCTTGATCGTCAAAAATGGCTAGTTTTGACTTTGTTACCTCTCTAGCATCTACAAATATTGACCAATCATAATCAAACTTGGTCAATATATGTATGACTATAAGTTCTCGGATGATTTAGATTTTGAGTCAGATCAGACTAGGAAGTCTGGAGTTATGTGCCCTTGAACATCAAAAATGGCTAGTTTTGACTTTGTTACCACTCTGGCATCTACAAATATTGACCGATCAAAACAAAACTTTGCAACAATGTTGGTAACTTTAAGTTCTCAGATGAGTTCAATTTTTTGTCAGATCGGACATGGAAATCTGGAGTTATGTGCCCTTGAACATCAAAAATGGCTAGTTTTGACTTTGTTACCACTCTAGCATCTACAAATATTGACCGATCAAGACAAAACTTTGCCCAGGGTGCCCACTGGTCAGGGAAAAGTCAGTGAAATTTGTATTTTCTTCAAGGTCAGGGAAAAGTCAGGGAATTTTGAAAAATGGTCAGGGAAATCTGAAAAGCTAAAAAAGTCAGGGAAAACAAAACAAATAGAAGAAAATGAAATAAAGTAAAACAGATAACCAAAGCTATGGCATTTTTCAGGTTGTTATTAACAAACCATTTGTTCTTTCATACATGCCTCTGCACAAACATTGTATCATTTTAATGTTGAATTAAGGCTTAACATTTGAAATGGATCTTCTATCGAAATCTTATGCTCTTAGAGCTAAATCTGTAAGCAAGAGGAAAGAAGCTGATAGTGAAGAATATTGAACATCTTCAGAGAAGGTTGAAGAAATATAATATGTGGTGTGGTATGTGTATTAATACTTGCACAGCTGCAAGGACTGTGTACCATTTGGTTTTAATTGCTTTTGAGTTTGATGATGAATGTAATATGATTTAGGTCAAATATGCCATCTCCTTCCAAATTACTTAGATATAACCATTGTCTTCTTTCAAATGACTCTTTCAAGCGACATTTTGATGTCAAGTGAATAAGGCCCTCAAATATATCCATTATCACCAGTTTCCTAAAACACATTTATTAGTTGCACTTGTAACTGATTGATAGAAACTCAATTTTAGCACAAAGCCAGTTATAAAATGCTCTAAAATTGCAACACTTGAATATTTATGTATTGAGGTGTACATTTCAAAGCTCTAGTCATAACTTCACCCATAAGTATTAACATTTCATTTGTTGTCAAAGAAAGTGTGTTTAACTATTTCAAGCAGGACAAATTATCTTTTTTTCTTCATCATGTTTAAAAAGTTGAACATTTTATGGCTTCTACTAACCCATGTAAATTTAACCATCACATTTGAATTGTTATTGTAAGAAATCATCATAAAAAGCGGATGGATCAGATGGCTTTAGGGGTAGACTGAGGTCTTTTCGCGCGAAAAAAGGTCAGGGAAAAATGAATTTTGGTCAGGGAAAAGTCAGTGAAAAGTCAGGGAATTTCATTCCAGATGAAGGGTGGGCACCCTGTTGCCACAATGTTGGTTACCATAAGATCTTGGATGACTTTGATTTTCAGTGTGATTGAAGTAGGAAGTCTGGAGTTATGTGTCCTTGAATTTGACAAAATTGCTGTTTTCGACTTTGTTTACACTGTAGCATCTACATTTATTGACTAATCAAGACAAAACTTGGCCACAATGTTGGTGGCCATAAGATCCTGGATTAGTGAAACTTTTAGCTTGATTTGACTAGAAATACCAGAGTTATTGACCCTTGAATTTCACAAAGTTACAGTTTTTGACTTTATTTTCACTCTAACAATATATTGACCAATCAAAAAAAAAATTGGACATAATGTTGATGAGAATACTTTTATTAGAAAAGAGTTATGTGCCCTTGACTGTATTGTTTTCTTCCACTTTGTTTTCACTGTAACAGCCACAAATATTGATCATTCAAGATTATGAAAGCAGTTTTCTGCTGGATCATAATCTCACATCTTAAATTATGTGCTCTTGAACTTGACAACATTGTGACTTTCTTTCTATCTAGGTTCAGGTGAGCGATTAAGGACCATCATGGTCCTCTTGTTATATATTGTTGTTAGCATCATAGATTCTATTGTTGTTGAAAATTTTAGGCTTTCCTAATTTTAACCCTTTCCAAACATAAGCATTTTCTTCTTTTGCGGCAATATTTTCACAAGCCATTTCTTTTAGGGTCGTCAAAACCAGGTCCTGTTTGGCAAAGAGTTAAAGCTGCTGCAGAGCACAAAATTGACAACAATGAACAACAAATTTGTATTTAACTCTTTCCCAAACAAGACCTGGTTTTGACGTCCCTAACAGAAAAGGCTTGGGAAAACATTGAAACAAAAGAAGAAACTGCTGATAACCAGCAGTATCTCCTTTGTCTCAATATTTTCAATGCACTATTTTATACAAATTCTATCTTTAATGACTCCATTTTGTCATTTGTGGCATATTTTGAAGAGGATCACCCTAAAATTTTGCTGTTTGGGAAAGAGTTAAGATAGCACAGGGATAATTGGTCTCTGAATATTTTCCAAAATCTTTACTTACAGGGACATGAAAAGTGGGCATTGTTAGGGCAAGGGTTAAACACATATTATATTTGTTGTTATTGTTGTTCTATTGTTGTTGTTTATTTATTAAGGGTATTGTCCAGCAAGATTAATCCGGGACAACTTAATTTTCGTGCGCTAAGTCCGTTAGTTGAGCGTCTTAACAAAACATTGCCGAAGTGGGGTCATTACATATGTAGATGTCCCAGGTTAATCTTGCTGGACAATAACAATTGATAATTTTAGTGCTGTTTTATACATTGATGTTATATAAATCATGAGATTAATTTTGTTATTGATAATGTCAAGATCATTAGTATTAGCCCTTTCTCAAATAAGACCTGCTTGTGATGTCCCTAATAGAAAGGTATTGAGAAAACATTGAGGCAAAAGGAGAAAATGCTGATGATCAGCATTTTTTCTTTTGCATCAATATTTTCTGTGTTCACAAATTTTATCTGCATTAACGTGGCCCAGTCCATTTTTAGCACAAAATTCATTGCTATTGAATACAGGCTGAGACATGCGCTTTCATTCAATCAATAATATTGTTCTACTCTAGGTGATGGGTGCAAAAATTTCTCAGATCTCTACAGTTATATATGTTTTTATAATTGTTAGATATTGTTTAAAATGAGAATAAAATCATTTTTGATTATGATTTGTGTACATTTTGTATTTCTTACAACTAAAGGTCATTGTTTGTCGAAACTCCACATTTTGATATCAACAGTTCAACACCATTGCTCCTTTCCCAAACAGCATAAAATTGAACAGCTCCTATTTGAAATCTGCTGCAGATGACAAAGTGAATGTCATAAAAATCATGATCTGCATGCTATATAGCATGGAATATATTGAGACAAAATGAGAAAATGCTGGTTTTACGTATTTTAACCTGAGCATGAAGTGCTCAAGGTGAGGTATTCTGATGGGTCGCTGTCCCGTTCACCGGCCGGCCAGTTGTCCACAATTTCTTTTGAGAACTTCTCCCAAACCAGTGGACCAATTTTCTTGAAACGGAGTGATCCTTGGGTGAAAGTCTTTGAAAGTTGTTAAAAGAATTTATTCCATCAAAGAGTCCTGACAAAAGGGGAAAATAGCCAAATCTTTAAAAATCTCCTCCTTAACCAGTAGGCCAATATCCTTGAAACTTCACATAAATGATCTTTGGGTGAATTGCTTTCAAAGTTAGTAAAAGATTTTGATTCTCATTAGAACTCTTGTGTTTTTTTTCAAGAAACTGAGGCCAATAACAATAACATGTCGTATGTTGTCAGTGGCGAGCTTTAATTTCTCTTTACCTATATCCCCTTAACCCATTACCAAACCATAAAAGGACCTCTGGATAAGGCGAGAAATCTCCCTAAAAGGCTCTAATGGAAAAATCAATTTTCAAAACATGCAAAATGATGATTATTTTGAGCTATATTGTTAGATGGATACCCAAATCCTATAGAAAGTGATTTTGTTCAATCAAAACGATTCGACATGTACAGATAACTCTTGGTTTCTGTACCTACCGCCAAAATTACATTTCCTTACCCCACCGGTATTCATTTAACCTGAATTACGTTTTCTATGATTTTATTAGCAAGATTTTTTCTGTAAATGTAAGGACAATTGGTGTTGAAATCATACACCAGTTTTCGTTTTGTCCTTAATGCGCATGCGCATCATTGAAACGAGTTTAAAGGCGAAATCTTCCCGCCAAAAATATGGCAATCGGTATATGAGCACTATTTTTAGTATAAAAGTATGTTCCACCCCATGACCCAGGAAATCCTTTTTACCAAGGAAGCATATGGTCAAGTGACACAACATATGTCAATGGGAAGCTGGGTCAAGGGGTGGAACGATGTTCACCAGCCCATGGAAGGTAGGTATTCCTCAGTTTTTGGCCGGAAAGTGCGCTTTTAAAGTTGTTTCAATGAAGCGCATGCGCAATACGGACAAAGCCAAAGCTGTCATATGATGTCAACACCATTTATCCTTGTATCTGTAGAAAATAAATTGGAAATGAAACAAAAAGAAACATCATTTTACGTCTATGGATACCGGTAGTATAAGAAAACAAGAGGACCATGATGGTCCTAAATCGCTCACCTGAATCAATATGACAAGAGTGATAATGGCAATTTTGTAAAATTCAAAGACATGAAACTTCTAAGGACTTTCTGTTTGGAAACAATAAAGTAATAATTTTGTTCCAATGGATCCTGTAAAGTTAGTTATGAAGAAAGATCTCCATCTGATAAGCTAGGTTAATCCCTTCTTATCTGTTTACATAAGATAAACATGGGGCCAGAGCAACAGATAAGAGAAATAGATAAGAGAAATAGGAAAGCCTTTCCTTTTTTAATTATTCATATCCAAACCTCATGTAGAATGTATTAATCTTTTCAAGGAGATGATTGAAATGATCACCAACAACATAGGGTTTGATGAATATTAACACAAAATGTTGCTTTTTAGAAAAGCAATTATCTCTCAATCATCACTAAAAGAATTTTTCAGGCAGGTTTGGTTCAAATTAGCCCAATTGTTGGTTTTTAAAGAATATTCTTATGATTTTTCCAAGTCCAATAAGCCCTTTCCACCCTGCCAAGGCCACAGTTTTTGACAAATATAAAAATTTGTGAACAAACTTTGAAAAGAGTGACTCAAGGAACATTCCTGTAAAGTCTAGTTCAAATTGGCCCAATGGTTGATTTTTAAAGAATTTTCTTATGATTTCTCAAAGTCCGATAAGCCCCTTCCTCCCTGCCGCGGCCACATTTTTTATCAATTGTAAAAATTTGGGAACAAATTTTGAAAAGAGTGACTCAAGGAACATTCCTGCAAAGTTTGGTTCATTTGGGCCCAATGGTTGATTTTTAAAGAATTTTCTTATGATTTTATTAAGTCAGATAAGCCCCTTCCTCCCTGCCACGGCCACATTTTCTGACAAATGTAAAAAATTGTGAATAAACTTGAAAAGAGTGACTCAAGGAACATTCCTGCAAAGTCTGCTTCAATTGTGCCCAATGGTTGATTTTTAAAGAATTTTCTTATGATTTTTCTAAGTGCGATAAGCCCATTCCTCCCTGCCACGGCCACATTTTTTGACAAATGTAAACATTCGTGGATAAATTTTGAAAAGGGTGACTAAAGGCACATTCCTGCAAAATCTGCTTCAATTGGGCCCAATGGTTGATTTTTAAAGAATTTTCTTATGATTTCTTTAAGTCCGATAAGCCCCTTTCTCCCTGCCACGGCCACATTTTTTGACAAATGTAAACATTTGTGGATAAATTTTGAAAAGGATGACTAAAGGCACATTCCTGCAAAGTCTGGTTCAATTGGGCCCAATGGTTGATTTTTAAAGAATTTTCTTATGATTTCTTTAAGTCCGATAAGCCCCTTTCTCCCTGCCACGGCCACACTTTTTGACAAATGTAAAAATTTGTGGATAAATTTTGAAACAGGTGACTCAAGGAACATTCCTGCCAAGTCTGATTCAAATTGGCCCAATGGTTGGTTTTTAAAGAATTTTTTTAGGATTTCTCTAAAATCTGATAAGCCCCGCCCTGCCATGCCCACATTTTTTGACGAATCAAAAATTCACGAACAAGTTTTGAAAAGGGTCACATAAGGATAATTTCTGCCAAGTTTGATTAAAATTGGACCAATGGTTTAGGAGGAGAAGATGTTTGAAGAAATTGTGGACGGACAGATGGACGGACGGACGGACGGACGACGGACAAAAAGCGACCACAATAGCTCACCTTGAGCACTTCGTGCTCAGGTGAGCTAATGAAACTATCTAGGTGGACACAAAAATCAAGAGTTATCTGCACCTTTAGAACTTTATAAATGGCGAAAAAACTGTATTCATTTCATTTATTTATCTTCCTAACCATAAAGCCTAATTTTGTTTCTCAATTTGTTAGTTTTGAAAATTGACCCATCGCGCTGAGCCTTTTAGGGAGATCTCTCGCCTTATCCATAGAGGTCCTTTTGGGTCAGTCCAATTTCAAAGATGTTGCAGATGACAATTTAAAGTGAATGAAATTTATATATTTTGGTCTTTTGTGGTAGAACAAGGTAGTCACAAGCAATTTCTTCATTTTCCACAATGTTTTCCAAAGCCTTTTTCTTTTATGGAGTCAAAAAGAGTCACTGTGTGGTAATGGGTTAAGTGGTCATACACAACTAATTGATGGCAGGTAATGTCTGAAATATTGATAATGCATCTGGCCAATCATGTGCACACCGTACAACCGGCTGTATCCAAGACAGACAAGTCAGCGAAGACAGATTCAGCATCTTATGTCAGGTGCACGGTCGGTCAAATAAATTTATTCTTATAAATAAACGAAAGGGTCTATGGTATTCTATAGTTGATAAATATCACGGCCGCTTATCTACTAAATCACAACATTTTGTTGTGTATGAAAAAAAGTTTAGAGGATATCCGGTTGGCGGTTAGAGGAGCCGACAAATCGGCGGGTAAAAGGTGAGTCTCGTCTTTTAATCGAAATGGTGTTGAATGCGATGAATGCATTCTGTCTTCTAAATCACAACCTATCCTCTTACTCACAACCTATCCTCCAACGCACAAACTGACCGGAAGAACTGATTTTCTTCAAAGATCGACAGTAAGTTATTAAAATATTGTTTGCACAATGTAATTTACATAAAACTATTTTATAATACACACAGGTTTTGGGCCATTGATCCTCAGAAAGTGGACAAACGCTCATCAGGATTGACGAAATGTCAATATTGGGGCTACCCTTGCAACGGGAGAAAAGGAATTCCCGTTCAATCTCTGGGAATCGGGGTTTGGATGGGGCTCACAAATATGTGAAAATGAATAAAGGGTTGTATGACATTCTCCGTTTTTTGATTTTCGAGCTAGAAACAAGAACAGTTCGATTAAAAGACGAGACTCACCTTTCACCCGCCGATTTGTCGGCTCCTCTAACTACCAACCGGATATCCTCTAAACTTTTTTTCATACACAACAAAATGTTGTGATTTAGTAGATATGCGGCCGTGAATATGCGTTAAAGTGTTCAGTGCTTGTACAAAACAAACCTTTCCACGTATCCCCCGCAAATAAGGCCACAGTCATCGATTATTTCGGAGGTTTCCCACAAAAAGTTAAGAAATTTGACTTTGTGCTCGAATATTTACTTATCCCTATTATGTGCAATTTTAACTCGTACACAAACTTCACCCTTATGTTTTTATTCGCAATTATTTGCATGAACACAATGTGTTTCTCACTAATGAGTTGTGTTCACTGGTGAGTTGTGTTCACAGGTGAGTAGTGTTCACTAGTGAGTAATGTTCACTGGTGAGTTGTGTTCACATGTGAGTAATGCTCACTGGCGAGATGTGTTCACTGATGAGTAATGTTCACTGGTGAGTTATGTTCACTAGCGAGTAATACCCACTGGCGAGTTGTGTTCACTGGTGAGTAATGCTCACTGGCGAGTTGTGTTCACTGGTGAGTAGTGTTCACTAGTGAGTAGTGTTCACTAGTGAGTTGTTTACACTGGTGAGGTGAGTAATGCTCACTGGTGAGTAGTGTTCACTAGTAAGTTGTTTTCACTTGTGAGGTGAGTAATGCTCACTGGTGAGTTGTATTCACTGGTGAGTTGTGTTCACTAGTGAGTAAAGTTCACTGGTGAGTAGTGTTCACTAGTGAGTTATGTTCACTGGTGAGTTGTGTTCACAGGTGAGGTGAGTAATGCTCACTGGTGAGTTGTGCTCACTAGTGAGTTGTTTTCACTGGTGAGGTGAGTAATACTCACTAGTGAGTTGCACTCACTGGTGAGTTGTGCTCACTGGTGAGTAATGCTCACTGGTGAGTAGTGTTCACTGGTGAGTAGTGTTCACTGGTGAGTAGTGTTCACTGGTGAGTAGTGTTCACTAGTAAGTAGTGTTCACTGGTGAGTAGTGTTCACTGGTGAGTAGTGTTCACTGGTGAGTAGTGTTCACTGGTGAGTTGTGTTCACATGTGAGTAATGCTCACTGGCGAGTTGTGTTCACATGTGAGTAATGTTCACTGGTGAGTTATGTTCACTAGCGAGTAATGCTCACTGGCGAGTTGTGTTCACTGGTGAATAATGTTCACTAGTGAGTAGTGTTCACTAGTGAGT
Organism: Fragum sueziense; assembly: GCA_963680895.1. Taxonomy (NCBI): domain Eukaryota; kingdom Metazoa; phylum Mollusca; class Bivalvia; order Cardiida; family Cardiidae; genus Fragum; species Fragum sueziense. Next base: position 26,972,201 of record OY804601.1, read on the forward strand.
TGTTTTCACTGGTGAGGTGAGTAATGCTCACTGGTGAGTAGTGTTCACTAGTAAGTTGTTTTCACTTGTGAGGTGAGTAATGCCCACTGGTGAGTTGTATTCACTGGTGAGTTGTGTTCAATAGTGAGTAAAGTTCACTGGTGAGTAGTGTTCACTAGTGAGTTATGTTCACTGGTGAGTTGTGTTCACAGGTGAGGTGAGTAATGCTCACTGGTGAGTTGTATTCACTGGTGAGTTGTTTTCACTGCTGAGGTGAGTAATACTCACTAGTAAGTTGCACTCACTGGTGAGTTGTGCTCACTGGTGAGTTGTGTTCACTGGTGAGTAGTGTTCACTGGTGAGTAGTGTTCACTGGTGAGTAGTGTTCCCTGGTGAGTAGTGTTCACTGGTGAGTAGTGTTCTCTTGTGAGTAGTGTTCTCTTGTGAGTAGTGTTCACTGGTGAGTAGTGTTCACTGGTGAGTAGTGTTCACTGGTGAGTAGCGTTCATGGGTGAGTAGCGTTCACGGGTGAGTAGCGTTCACGGGTGAGTAGCATTCACTGGTGAGTAGTGTTAACTGGTGAGTTGTGTTTACTGGTGAGTTGTGTTCACTGCTGAGTTGTGTTCACTGCTGAGTTGTGTTCACAGGTGAGGTGAGTAATGCTCACCGGTGAGTTGTATTCACTGGTGAGTTGTGTTCACTGGTGAGTTGTGTTCACTGGAGAGTTGTGTTCACTGGTGAGTTGTGTTCACAGGTGAGGTGAGTAATGCTCACTGGTGAGTTGTGTTCACTAGTAAGTTGTTTTCACTTGTGAGGTGAGTAATGCTCACTGGTGAGTTGTATTCACTGGTGAGTTGTGTTCACTAGTGAGTAAAGTTCACTGATGAGTAGTGTTCACTAGTGAGTTATGTTCACTGGTGAGTTGTGTTCACAGGTGAGGTGAGTTGTGCTCACTAGTGAGTTGTTTTCACTGGTGAGGTGAGTAATACTCACTAGTGAGTTGCACTCACTGGTGAGTTGTGCTCACTGGTGAGTAATGCTCACTGGTGAGTAGTGTTCACTTGTGAGTAGTGTTCACTGGTGAGTAGTGTTCACTAGTGAGTAGTGTTCACTGGTGAGTAGTGTTCACTGGTGAGTAGTGTTCACTGGTGAGTTGTGTTCACATGTGAGTAATGCTCACTGGCGAGTTGTGTTCACATGTGAGTAATGTTCACTGGTGAGTTATGTTCACTAGCGAGTAATGCTCACTGGCGAGTTGTGTTCACTGGTGAATAATGTTCACTAGTGAGTAGTGTTCACTAGTGAGTTGTTTTCACTGGTGAGGTGAGTAATGCTCACTGGTGAGTAGTGTTCACTAGTAAGTTGTTTTCACTTGTGAGGTGAGTAATGCCCACTGGTGAGTTGTATTCACTGGTGAGTTGTGTTCAATAGTGAGTAAAGTTCACTGGTGAGTAGTGTTCACTAGTGAGTTATGTTCACTGGTGAGTTGTGTTCACAGGTGAGGTAAGTAATGCTCACTGGTGAGTTGTATTCACTGGTGAGTTGTTTTCACTGCTGAGGTGAGTAATACTCACTAGTTAGTTGCACTCACTGGTGAGTTGTGCTCACTGGTGAGTTGTGTTCACTGGTGAGTAGTGTTCACTGGTGAGTAGTGTTCACTGGTGAGTAGTGTTCACTGGTGAGTAGTGTTCACTGGTGAGTAGTGTTCTCTTGTGAGTAGAGTTCTCTTGTGAGTAGTGTTCACTGGTGAGTAGTGTTCACTGGTGAGTAGCGTTCACTGGTGAGTAGCGTTCACGGGTGAGTAGCGTTCACGGGTGAGTAGCGTTCACGGGTGAGTAGCATTCACTGGTGAGTAGTGTTAACTGGTGAGTTGTGTTTACTGGTGAGTTGTGTTCACTGCTGAGTTGCGTTCACTGCTGAGTTGTGTTCACAGGTGAGGTGAGTAATGCTCACCGGTGAGTTGTATTCACTGGTGAGTTGTGTTCACTGGTGAGTTTTGTTCACTGGAGAGTTGTGTTCACTGGTGAGTTGTGTTCACAGGTGAGGTGAGTAATGCTCACTGGTGAGTTGTGCTCACTAGTGAGTTGTTTTCACTGGTGAGGTGAGTAATACTCACTAGTGAGTTACACTCACTGGTGAGTTGTGCTCACTGGTGAGTAATGCTCACTGGTGAGTAGTGTTCACTGGTGAGTAGTGTTCACTGGTGAGTAGTGTTCACTGGTGAGTAGTGTTCACTGGTGAGTAGTGTTCACTGGTGATTAGTGTTCACTGGTGAGTAGTGTTCCATGGTGAGTAATGTTCACTGGTGAGTTGTGTTCACATGTGAGCAATGCTCACTGGCGAGTGGTGTTCACTGGTGAGTAATGTTCACTGGTGAGTTATGTTCACTAGCGAGTAATGCTCACTGGCGAGTTGTGTTCACTGGTGAGTAATGTTCACTAGTGAGTAGTGTTCACTAGTGAGTTGTTTTCACTGGTGAGGTGAGTAATGCTCACTGGTGAGTAGTGTTCACTAGTAAGTTGTTTTCACTTGTGAGGTGAGTAATGCCCACTGGTGAGTTGTATTCACTGGTGAGTTGTGTTCACTGGTGAGTAGTGTTCACTGGTGAGTAGTGTTCACTAGTGAGTAGTGTTCACTGGTGAGTAGTGTTCACTGGTGAGTAGTGTTCACTGGTGAGTAGTGTTCCATGGTGAGTAATGTTCACTGGTGAGTTGTGTTCACATGTGAGTAATGCTCACTGGCGAGTTGTGTTCACATGTGAGTAATGTTCACTGGTGAGTTATGTTCACTAGCGAGTAATGCTCACTGGCGAGTTGTGTTCACTGGTGAATAATGTTCACTAGTGAGTAGTGTTCACTAGTGAGTTGTTTTCACTGGTGAGGTGAGTAATGCTCACTGGTGAGTAGTGTTCACTAGTAAGTTGTTTTCACTTGTGAGGTGAGTAATGCCCACTGGTGAGTTGTATTCACTGGTGAGTTGTGTTCAATAGTGAGTAAAGTTCACTGGTGAGTAGTGTTCACTAGTGAGTTATGTTCACTGGTGAGTTGTGTTCACAGGTGAGGTGAGTAATGCTCACTGGTGAGTTGTATTCACTGGTGAGTTGTTTTCACTGCTGAGGTGAGTAATACTCACTAGTAAGTTGCACTCACTGGTGAGTTGTGCTCACTGGTGAGTTGTGTTCACTGGTGAGTAGTGTTCACTGGTGAGTAGTGTTCACTGGTGAGTAGTGTTCCCTGGTGAGTAGTGTTCACTGGTGAGTAGTGTTCTCTTGTGAGTAGTGTTCTCTTGTGAGTAGTGTTCACTGGTGAGTAGTGTTCACTGGTGAGTAGTGTTCACTGGTGAGTAGCGTTCATGGGTGAGTAGCGTTCACGGGTGAGTAGCGTTCACGGGTGAGTAGCATTCACTGGTGAGTAGTGTTAACTGGTGAGTTGTGTTTACTGGTGAGTTGTGTTCACTGCTGAGTTGTGTTCACTGCTGAGTTGTGTTCACAGGTGAGGTGAGTAATGCTCACCGGTGAGTTGTATTCACTGGTGAGTTGTGTTCACTGGTGAGTTGTGTTCACTGGAGAGTTGTGTTCACTGGTGAGTTGTGTTCACAGGTGAGGTGAGTAATGCTCACTGGTGAGTTGTGTTCACTAGTAAGTTGTTTTCACTTGTGAGGTGAGTAATGCTCACTGGTGAGTTGTATTCACTGGTGAGTTGTGTTCACTAGTGAGTAAAGTTCACTGATGAGTAGTGTTCACTAGTGAGTTATGTTCACTGGTGAGTTGTGTTCACAGGTGAGGTGAGTTGTGCTCACTAGTGAGTTGTTTTCACTGGTGAGGTGAGTAATACTCACTAGTGAGTTGCACTCACTGGTGAGTTGTGCTCACTGGTGAGTAATGCTCACTGGTGAGTAGTGTTCACTTGTGAGTAGTGTTCACTGGTGAGTAGTGTTCACTAGTGAGTAGTGTTCACTGGTGAGTAGTGTTCACTGGTGAGTAGTGTTCACTGGTGAGTTGTGTTCACATGTGAGTAATGCTCACTGGCGAGTTGTGTTCACATGTGAGTAATGTTCACTGGTGAGTTATGTTCACTAGCGAGTAATGCTCACTGGCGAGTTGTGTTCACTGGTGAATAATGTTCACTAGTGAGTAGTGTTCACTAGTGAGTTGTTTTCACTGGTGAGGTGAGTAATGCTCACTGGTGAGTAGTGTTCACTAGTAAGTTGTTTTCACTTGTGAGGTGAGTAATGCCCACTGGTGAGTTGTATTCACTGGTGAGTTGTGTTCAATAGTGAGTAAAGTTCACTGGTGAGTAGTGTTCACTAGTGAGTTATGTTCACTGGTGAGTTGTGTTCACAGGTGAGGTAAGTAATGCTCACTGGTGAGTTGTATTCACTGGTGAGTTGTTTTCACTGCTGAGGTGAGTAATACTCACTAGTTAGTTGCACTCACTGGTGAGTTGTGCTCACTGGTGAGTTGTGTTCACTGGTGAGTAGTGTTCACTGGTGAGTAGTGTTCACTGGTGAGTAGTGTTCACTGGTGAGTAGTGTTCACTGGTGAGTAGTGTTCTCTTGTGAGTAGAGTTCTCTTGTGAGTAGTGTTCACTGGTGAGTAGTGTTCACTGGTGAGTAGCGTTCACTGGTGAGTAGCGTTCACGGGTGAGTAGCGTTCACGGGTGAGTAGCGTTCACGGGTGAGTAGCATTCACTGGTGAGTAGTGTTAACTGGTGAGTTGTGTTTACTGGTGAGTTGTGTTCACTGCTGAGTTGCGTTCACTGCTGAGTTGTGTTCACAGGTGAGGTGAGTAATGCTCACCGGTGAGTTGTATTCACTGGTGAGTTGTGTTCACTGGTGAGTTTTGTTCACTGGAGAGTTGTGTTCACTGGTGAGTTGTGTTCACAGGTGAGGTGAGTAATGCTCACTGGTGAGTTGTGCTCACTAGTGAGTTGTTTTCACTGGTGAGGTGAGTAATACTCACTAGTGAGTTACACTCACTGGTGAGTTGTGCTCACTGGTGAGTAATGCTCACTGGTGAGTAGTGTTCACTGGTGAGTAGTGTTCACTGGTGAGTAGTGTTCACTGGTGAGTAGTGTTCACTGGTGAGTAGTGTTCACTGGTGATTAGTGTTCACTGGTGAGTAGTGTTCCATGGTGAGTAATGTTCACTGGTGAGTTGTGTTCACATGTGAGCAATGCTCACTGGCGAGTGGTGTTCACTGGTGAGTAATGTTCACTGGTGAGTTATGTTCACTAGCGAGTAATGCTCACTGGCGAGTTGTGTTCACTGGTGAGTAATGTTCACTAGTGAGTAGTGTTCACTAGTGAGTTGTTTTCACTGGTGAGGTGAGTAATGCTCACTGGTGAGTAGTGTTCACTAGTAAGTTGTTTTCACTTGTGAGGTGAGTAATGCCCACTGGTGAGTTGTATTCACTGGTGAGTTGTGTTCACTGGTGAGTAGTGTTCACTGGTGAGTAGTGTTCACTAGTGAGTAGTGTTCACTGGTGAGTAGTGTTCACTGGTGAGTAGTGTTCACTGGTGAGTAGTGTTCCATGGTGAGTAATGTTCACTGGTGAGTTGTGTTCACATGTGAGTAATGCTCACTGGCGAGTTGTGTTCACATGTGAGTAATGTTCACTGGTGAGTTATGTTCACTAGCGAGTAATGCTCACTGGCGAGTTGTGTTCACTGGTGAGTAATGTTCACTAGTGAGTAGTGTTCACTAGTGAGTTGTTTTCACTGGTGAGGTGAGTAATGCTCACTGGTGAGTAGTGTTCACTAGTAAGTTGTTTTCACTTGTGAGGTGAGTAATGCCCACTGGTGAGTTGTATTCACTGGTGAGTTGTGTTCAATAGTGAGTAAAGTTCACTGGTGAGTAGTGTTCACTAGTGAGTTATGTTCACTGGTGAGTTGTGTTCACAGGTGAGGTGAGTAATGCTCACTGGTGAGTTGTATTCACTGGTGAGTTGTTTTCACTGCTGAGGTGAGAAATACTCACTAGTTAGTTGCACTCACTGGTGAGTTGTGCTCACTGGTGAATTGTGTTCACTGGTGAGTAGTGTTCACTGGTGAGTAGTGTTCACTGGTGAGTAGTGTTCCCTGGTGAGTAGTGTTCACTGGTGAGTAGTGTTCTCTTGTGAGTAGTGTTCTCTTGTGAGTAGTGTTCACTGGTGAGTAGTGTTCACTGGTGAGTAGCGTTCACTGGTGAGTAGCGTTCACGGGCGAGTAGCGTTCACGGGTGAGTAGCGTTCACGGGTGAGTAGCATTCACTGGTGAGAAGTGTTAACTGGTGAGTTGTGTTTACTGCTGAGTTGTGTTCAGAGTTGTTTTCACTGCTGAGGTGAGAAATACTCACTAGTTAGTTGCACTCACTGGTGAGTTGTGCTCACTGGTGAATTGTGTTCACTGGTGAGTAGTGTTCACTGGTGAGTAGTGTTCACTGGTGAGTAGTGTTCCCTGGTGAGTAGTGTTCACTGGTGAGTAGTGTTCTCTTGTGAGTAGTGTTCTCTTGTGAGTAGTGTTCACTGGTGAGTAGTGTTCACTGGTGAGTAGCGTTCACTGGTGAGTAGCGTTCACGGGCGAGTAGCGTTCACGGGTGAGTAGCGTTCACGGGTGAGTAGCATTCACTGGTGAGAAGTGTTAACTGGTGAGTTGTGTTTACTGCTGAGTTGTGTTCACTGCTGAGTTGTGTTCACTGCTGAGTTGTGTTCACAGGTGAGATGAGTAATGCTCACCGGTGAGTTGTATTCACTGGTGAGTTGTGTTCACTGGTGAGTTGTGTTCACTGGAGAGTTGTGTTCACTGGTGAGTTGTGTTCACAGGTGAGGTGAGTAATGCTCACCGGTGAGTTGTGCTCACTAGTGAGTTGTTTTCACTGGTGAGGTGAGTAATACTCACTAGTGAGTTGCACTCACTGGTGAGTTGTGCTCACTGGTGAGTAATGCTCACTGGTGAGTAGTGTTCACTGGTGAGTAGTGTTCACTGGTGAGTAGTGTTCACTGGTGAGTAGTGTTCACTGGTGATTAGTGTTCACTGGTGAGTAGTGTTCCATGGTGAGTAATGTTCACTGGTGAGTTGTGTTCACATGTGAGTAATGCTCACTGGCGAGTTGTGTTCACTGGTGAGTAATGTTCACTGGTGAGTTATGTTCACTAGCGAGTAATGCTCACTGGCGAGTTGTGTTCACTGGTGAGTAATGTTCACTAGTGAGTAGTGTTCACTAGTGAGTTGTTTTCACTGGTGAGGTGAGTAATGCTCACTGGTGAGTAGTGTTCACTAGTAAGTTGTTTTCACTTGTGAGGTGAGTAATGCCCACTGGTGAGTTGTATTCACTGGTGAGTTGTGTTCAATAGTGAGTAAAGTTCACTGGTGAGTAGTGTTCACTAGTGAGTTATGTTCACTGGTGAGTTGTGTTCACAGGTGAGGTGAGTAATGCTCACTGGTGAGTTGTGCTCACTAGTGAGTTGTTTTCACTGCTGAGGTGAGTAATACTCACTAGTTAGTTGCACTCACTGGTGAGTTGTGCTCACTGGTGAGTAATGCTCACTGGTGAGTTGTGTTCACTGGTGAGTAGTGTTCACTGGTGAGTAGTGTTCACTGATGAGTAGTGTTCCCTGGTGAGTAGTGTTCACTGGTGAGTAGTGTTCTCTTGTGAGTAGTGTTCTCTTGTGAGTAGTGTTCACTGGTGAGTAGTGTTCACTGGTGAGTAGTGTTCACTGGTGAGTAGTGTTCACTGGTGAGTAGCGTTCACTGGTGAGTAGCGCTCACGGGTGAGTAGCGTTTACGGGTGAGTAGCGTTCACGGGTGAGTAGCATTCACTGGTGAGTAGTGTTCACTGGTGAGTTGTGTTTACTGGTGAGTTCAGGGGTAAAAGTTTTCAGGCATATGCCTGAAGTTCAGGTTTTTGAGTATTCCAAAATGCCCCATTTTCTCGATTTTTACTATATAAATACAGACTTTTCCAGGTTTTCAGGTTTTTCAAAATTTTCAACTTTTACCCCTGTGAGTTGTGTTCACTGGTGAGTTGTGTTCACTGGTGAGTTGTGTTCACAGGTGAGGTGAGTAATACTCACCGGTGAGTTGTATTCACTGGTGAGTTATGTTCACTAGCGAGTAATGCTCACTGGCGAGTTGTGTTCACTGGTGAGTTGTGTTCACAGGTGAGGTGAGTAATGCTCACCGGTGAGTTGTATTCACTGTTGAGTAGTGTTCACTAGTGAGTAAAGTTCACTGGTGAAGTAACTCAATCTAGGGAAGTAATTCTATGTAGGGGAAGTAACTATGTAGAGGAAATAACTATGTAGAGAAAGTAACTATGTAAAGGAAGTTATTCTATGTAAGGGAAGTAACTCTTTGTATGGGAAGAAACTCTATGTAGGGGAGGTAGCTATGTAAGGGAAGTAACTATGCAGGGAAGTAACTCTATGTAAGGGAAGAAACTATGTAGAGAAAGTAACTTTGTAAGGACAGTTACTCTATGTAAAGGAAATTACTATGTAAGGAAGGTAACTCTATGTAGGGGAAGTAACTCTATGTAGGCCAGGGAGGTAACTAAGGGAAGTAACTATGTAAGAAAAATAACTATGTAAGGGAAGTAACTATGTAGGGGAGGTAACTCTATTAAGGGAAGGTAACTATGTAAGGGAAGCATATATGTGGGGAAGTAGCTCTGTAGACAGGAAGTAACTATGTAGGGAAGTTACTCTTTAGAAGAGAAGTAAATATGTAAGTGAAGTAACTCTATGAAGGGGAAATAACTCTGTAGTGGAAGTAACTATAGAAGGGAGGTAACTATATGTAAGGAAAGTGACTGTGTAGGGGAAGTAACTTTATAGAAGGGAAATAACTATAGAAGAGAAGTGGCTCTTTGTATGTAGGAGAGGTAACTCTGTAGGGGAGCTTTCTCTATGTAGGAGAGATAACTTAATGTAGGAAGGTAACTCTGTAGGGGAAGTAAATATAGAAGGGAAGTTACTGTATGGCTATGCAGGGGAAATAATTCTAAGTATGGGAAGTAATTATGTAGGGGAAGTAACTATTTGTAGGGGAGGTAAATGCAAGGAAAGTTAACTATAGAAGGAAAATAACTATTATAGAAGGGAAGTTGCACTTTGTAAAGGGGGACACTCCAATGTAATCTTGTTGCACAGAAGATACCTTACAGATTAGTTACAGTTTATCAGCATTTTCTTCTTTTGCACATGTTTTCAAAATACTTTTTTAATAGGGGGCTTCAATTTGAGAAAGGGTTAATAAAAAAGCTGCTGTAACTTGCAAATGACAAAATGGGCGTCAATAACGATACGATTTGTGTATAACTAGAACTGTCGCAAAGCGGACAAATACCCCCCACTAGCGCCTTGTCACTGAAAAAGTGCTAAAGGTCAAAAGGTTCTTTAGTTGGAGCACGGAAACCGGTTTAAACAAAGTCCAATTGTTACCTTGACCTTTGACCTTTGTGTACCAAAAACAATAGGGCATGTCCTTGGGTCATGGGTAACAAATGTCTAAAGTTTCTTGATCCTAGGTCAACCGGTTCATGACTTAGAGCACGGAAATGGATTTTAAACAAAGTCTGATTGTGACCTTGACCTTTGACCTTTGTGACCCAAAAACAATAGGGCACCTCCTTGGGTCATGGGCAACAACTGTGTAAAGTTTCATAATCCTAGGTCAACCGGTTCATGACTTATAGAATGGAAACAGATTTCAAACAAAGTCTGATTGTGACCTTGACCTTTAACCTTCGTGACCCCAAAACAATAGGGCACCTCCTTGGGTCATGGGCAACAACTGTGTAAAGTTTCATGATCCTAGGTCAACCGGTTCATGACTTAGAGCACGGAAACGGATTTTAAGCAGTCTGATTGTGACCTTTGACCTTTGTGACCCCAAAACAATAGGGCACCTCCTTGGGTCAATGTCAACAACTGTGTAAAGTTTCATGATCCTAGGTCAACCGGTTCATGACTTAGAGCACGGAAACAGATTTTAAACAAAGTCCCATTATGACCTTGACCTTTGACCTTCGTGACCCCAAAATGATAGGGCATCTCCTTGGGTCAATGTCAACTGTGTAAAGTTTCATGATCCTAGGTCAACCGGTTCATGACTTAGAGCACGGAAACGGATTTTAAACAAATTCCGATTGTGACCTTGACCTTTGTGACCAAAACAATAGGGCACCTCCTTGGGTCATGGGCAACAACTGTGTAAAGTTTCATGATCCTAGGTCAATCGGTTCATGACTTAGAGCATGGAAACGGATTTTAAACAAAGTCTGATTGTGACCTTGACCTTTGACCTTCGTGACTCAAAAACAATAGGGCACCTCCTTGGGTCATGGGCAACAACTGTGAAGAGTTTCATGATCCTAGGTCAACTGGTTCATGACTTAGAGCATGGAAACGAAAAAATCTACGGACGGACGGATGGACGGACAGACATGGTGAAACCAATATACCCCCCTCTACTTCGTAGGTAGGGGGTATAATTATCATCATTGCAAAGAAAAGTATTGGGATAAATGGTAAAAATCAGAATTTTTATCTTTTGCCTCAATGATTTTCCAAGCATTTTGGGACATCAATATTGATGTTTGAAACAATCTTTGGTGTTGATGTCCCTAGAACTATAATCGATTCACTATTAAACGAGAATAATTACAGTTGAATTGCTTTATCAAAACAACTGAAATTTTTCTCGTTTAATTGTGAATCTATTATAGAAGCGAACCTGGCTATTGAAAACATCAGGAGTACAGAAGAATGACACCAACCTTCGTTTTCTTCTTTTCTCATAATTTTTACTTTACCAAAAATGTCAATGTGAATGGTTGAACCGTTTAAGATGCGGCTTAACCCATTACTGCAGTGACACCTTTTTACTCCCCCACAAGAAAAGGCTTTGGAAAACATTGTGGAAAATGAAGAAATTGCTTGTGACAAGCAATTTCTTCATTTCCCACAATGTTTTCTAAATAAAAGCAACACAGAATCTTAAATTCCATGCACTTGAAGTTGTCATCTGCACCATTTTTGAATATGGAATGGTCCAAAAATTTGCCGTCTGGTAATGGGTTAACGGAGGCCTAGTCTCCAGTTTCTGACTTTCTTCCAAACAAGTCCTGGAATGGTTATTATTGACCTATTAGGTCGAACTTGAGTTTTTGGTACATGCATTTGTTTTAACCCTTCCCAAAACAGCTAAATTTTAGGGTTGTCAAATTTGAAAGCTGCTACAAATGATAATATGGATGTTTATAAAAATGCAATTTATGTATTTAAGTAGCTAAAAAACATTGAGACGAAACAAAAAGCTGGTTATCAGCATTCTTTTGTCTCAGTGTTTTCCAGATTCTATGAGGGATGTCAGAACTAGGTCTTGTTTGGTGAAGGGTTAACCCATTACCACACAGTGACTCCTTTTGACTCCCAACAAGACAATTCCTTTGGAAAACATCGTGGAAAATGAAGAAATTGCTTGTGACAAGCAATTTCATTTACCACATTGTTTTCTACGTAAAAAGGCTAAGAAATTCAAAATTTCATTCACTTGAAATTGTCGTCTGCATCATCTTTGAATTTGGACCAGTCAAAAAATTTGTCGTTTGGGGAAGGGTTAAGAGGCAGCAGACATTTCTTATTTGTTAAATGATGTGGTTCTCGACTTATTCTCTTTCAAATAAGAATGGTCAAAATTCTTGTCATTTGTGAAAGGGTTTGAATTAATGCTTCTATAAAAGATTCACTATTAAACAAGAATGATTACAGTTGTTTTGATAACCCAAAACAACTAATCATTCTCGTTCAATTGTGAATTTATTATAGCAAAAATAGCTTGAAATATGGTCGTCAATAAATTAAAACAGTAATGTTAAATATTTATTATTTAAAAGCTCATAGCAGTGTATATGTCAAAAGTTTAACATTTGTACATGTATGTTACAACATAGACAATATTGAGAGAAAAGAACTAATTAATTATCAGATTCAGCCATTTCTTTCTATCCCTAAGTATTTGCCCATTTATATTGGCATTGAAAGTATTGAGGGAAAGGAGAAAATGTTCATCAATTATAAGCATTTTCTTTTTTCTCCACAATTGTTTCAAAAGCCTGTAATATTGAAGAAGTCAAAAACAGATAGTGTTACATCATAGGCTTTTTAAGGCTAGAGAACTTTTTAACCCTTTCCAAAACAAGACCTGCTTTTGATGTTTCTAATATAAGTTTTAGAAAAACATTGAGGCAAAAGACGAAAATGCATTTTCTCCTTTTGTCTCAATATTTTCCAAGTTATATTCTACACAAATCTTTATTTGAATCCATTTTGACATCTGCAACAGCTTTGGAATTGGACTGCCCTACATTTGTGTGGTTTGGAAAAGGGCAAATAGGCAAAAAGTATATTTTATTGAGTTAAAAGTACAGTATACATAATATACAGAGAAAAAAATTGATTAACTCTTTACCAAAGAAGACATAGTTTTGATGTCCCTAGTAGTAAAAAACGCGTTCCTAGTAGGAGAGGCTAGTCGTCTGGTCTAGACGATTAGCCATTTTCACAATTCTGTCTAAACATTGATAAAGATAAGATCTATCCAAAATATAGCTCAGAAAATATTGAGACAAAAGGAGAAACTGCTAATCATCAGCAGTTTCTTCTTTTGTCTCAATGTTTTCCAAAGCCTTTCCAACTAGGGATGTCAAAATCCGGTCTTATTTGGGAAAGGGTTAATTACATGTATAACAAGAGCTGTCACTGTAAGATGACAATGCCCCCGACACCGCTTTGATTTTAAATTATGGCCAATCTATGTTCAAGGTCAAGGTCATCCAGGGGTCAAGGTCACCAAAGTATGTGCCTACAGAAAGGTAATGTACCAAGGAATGTTGTGGTAAAGTATGAAGCGAATATGTTAAGTAATAAGGAAGTTATGGCCAATGTTAAAGTTTTTGGACGGAATGACGGACAGACAGACGGACGGACAGACAGACGGACAGACAGACGGACGGACAAGTCAAATTTATGATGCCTCCCTATCGGGGGCATAAAAATATTCACAATCAAAATAGTGTTCAATTAAGATCAGAAAATTAACAAAGGGAAATAACACTAAAAAGTATGTCAAACTCAAGTTCAAGGTCACAAAGTCAATGGTCATCGTCCCATATAAATTGAATCGTAAGAGATGTTTGTATGAGAAGTATCAAAGCCCATCTTGAATTGTGCATGAATTATCCCTTTCCCAAACAAGACCGGGTTTTGACATCCTTAAAATAGAAAAGGCTAGGGAAAACATCGAGCCAAAAGAAGAAAATGCTGATAATCAGCATTTTCTCCTTTTGTCTCAATAGTTTCCTGACTATTTTGCACACAAATCCTACCTTTATCATCATCATTTTTATTGTCTGTATCAGATTTCAAATTAGACCGCCCTAAATTCTGTCTGGGAAAGGGTTAAAGGTTAGCTGTAAGTTTTAGAAAAAATGTCATGGCTTAGTAAAATGCTGTACATCACTGTGTTGTGTTCAATATGAAAATAATTGAAAGACAAGCTCAATAAACACACTGTACATTATCTACAGTTGTCGCCACATCGTATGGCACAATGTTTATATTTTGTTCAAATGTAATTGAACTTTAAACAAAACAAACATGTGCCATATGATGTGGCGACAACTGTAGTATCCCATAAATGAAGTGTCCATCTTTAATTTCTATCTTAGTTACAGATGAGAGGTGGTGATGGCTTTCCAAAATGAGAAATTTCACCAAATGATCAAACCATATGTTGTGGGTACTCTTTAGAATCGTCTTGTTTAGATTCAAATGAGTACCCACAATATAGGGTTTTGATTTGAAATAAATCAAGATTGTCTTCACTCAACTCCCTCTTGTCTGTTGTTCCGTTCTATAATCAATTTTGTTAGAGAAAAACCAACACAAACAAGCACAAAACTTTGTAGGTACAGCACAGTGTAATCATGTGACTTAGAATTTCAGATAATCTTCAATACCAGACCAGTTTTAATTCGGTTTGAAGCAGAGATGGTGAAAAAATGTCAGCAATAACCTGGATGTGATGGATTTTTGAAAAATCAATTGATAAAAAAGTTATTCAAGTTCAACCAAATCGTTAGTTGATCTTCAATAACTTTTTTATCAGTTGATTTTTTTTTAAATCCACCACATCTATCTTATGTGTAGCGTCTGCCCACATTCTCTGCTTCAAACTGAATTCAAATCGGTCCAGTATTTACAAAGTTATTGAAGATTCTCTGAAAATATTGTATCACATGATTATCCCGTGCACAGGTTAAACAAGAGCCATCAAAGTTGGGTTATGCTCCCCAAATAAGTGTAGAAGCTGATCTGGATCAATATTTGTATCCAATTCCATGACAAGAAAGAATTCTGTAAAGAAATATACATAAAATGTTTATTTCGCCATGCTGCAAAATAATGCAATGGGTGGCTGGAACCCATAGTAACATAACCTGGAATGTTGTAGAATTAACTATCCATGAGACGCAATCTAATATCATATGCCTATTTTAACCCATTCACACAAAAAGACACCCTACAAGTTAAGGCTTTGGAAAACATTATGGAAGAAATTGATTGTGGTCACCAGCAATTTCCTGCATTTCCCACAATGTTTTCTAAGTAGAAATACCAAAATATGTAAATTTCTATTAACTTGAAATTGTTGTCTACAGCATCTTTGAATCTGTACCAGTCTAAACGTTCGCCGTTTGGGAAAGGGATAAATAAGAGACAAACCAATGGATAGAACACCGGTAAATTCCATCCACTAGATTGTCTTAAATGCATCTATGGGGGATCCCTCAATATTCCATATATGCATCGTCTTTAACCGTTTCCCAAAGGGCAAAGTTTTGGACTGTTCCAACTTTTTTGTCTCAAGGTTTTCCAAATTTGTGAATTAGGGATGTCAAATCGAGGTTTCGTTTAGAATGGGTTAAACAGACAATTTTTGGCTTTTCAAATATATGCAATGATTCGTTTATTGTTCATCATACCCTATGTTGTCAGTTCTCATTGCAATCATCTAACTATGACGATATAAATGGTTACCCACAACATAGGGTTTGGATTAAAAATAAAGCATATAGAACTTCATCTTCCCTTATTATCTATTACTCTGCATTCAGAAATACTGCTCTCACAAATTTGTTCCTGAAAAGTAAACAAAATCCAGACTATCAATCTATTAACCCATTACCAAACGACAAAATTTTAGGTTACTCCAAAAGATGTTGCAGACTACAACTTCAAATGATTTAAATTTAATTTTTTGCTGTCTTTAGGGATAGAAAATATTGTGGAAAATGAAGAAATTGCTTGTCGCAAGTAATTTCTTCATTTTCCACAATGTTTTCCAAAGCCATTAGCTTGTGAGGAGTAAAAAAGAGTCAATGTGTGGTAATGGGTTAAAAACTTAAAACCATAGCAAGATCCATATGATAAAAATAATGCTTGAGCAAAATTAAAGATGGATCAACCTAAAGAGTATGAAACACAACATAGGATGTACAGCATTACCATATTTTCTTAAAAGTAGGTTAAATGTCAAGGTCAAAGGGTCAAATTTAACATTCCAAAATGAAAGCACAAAAGACAGAAGCCTGGTTACTTTTATGTAAGGCAAAGTTAATGTCATATGGTAAAAGTCATGGTCCAAAATAAAAGGTCACAACAGAAAAGTTATCCGTGTGTGAATTATGAAGGCTCAATCTACAATACAGGTTAAGCTTTTGTCCATGTAACCAACAAAGCAGATGCTGATGACACCTGGGCTGTGTTCAATAGACAAAACGTTAGCTAACATTGACAACAGTCGCAACTTTTTCAACACAAATTGCACAGAATTGACCGAGTATTCCGAATGAAACGACCAACGTTAGCCAGCATTTTGTCTTACTGAATGCAGGGCAGGGTTGTGGCATGTTAGATCCCAGGAAAAAAGTTTGGTTTATTGGGATTGTACACCGTTTTCAACTACCTTGGTCATATTGCGGCGGCTTAGCAAAAAAGTCCATGTTCATTAAAATCGTATCGGTTCAAAACATGCATTTTCTATTTGTGATTTTAACCCTTTCCTAAACTAAACCAGGTATTGAAATCCAAAGCAGAGTAGGCATTGGAATATGGGAGCCAAAAGAAGAAAATACCAGCATTTTCTTCTTTTGCCTAAATATTTTCTCAGTTCTAATGTACAAATTCTCGTCTTTGCCTAAATCATTTTGTCATCTGCAGCAAGTTTTAAATCAAACCACCAATATTTTCCGAATCAGTAAAGGGTTAGAGTCGTTACTGCAACCCCATGGTAAGTTTATTCTAAAAATCGTTACTTTTGAAGTTTTCAACGAAAACCTCGTAACTGCAGCTTGTTTTAAGCTTCAGTTATGAGGTTTTCTTTGAAAAGCCGCAAAATGTTTAAGGGGTTGTATTCACCAAACAGTCTACTTCCAAGATTCCTTTAAGAATTACACAACAACCAATTTGATTTACAGAGACATACGTCTCGTCCAATCAGATGGCTTGTTATGTAATTTTACTTGAGAAAATCAATTTAGAAATGTTCATGAATACGGCACATCGTCTCATATTGATTTTTAACACTGGCACTATTCCCCGCACTCCAGTCTTTTGGACAAGCCTTTAAACCGAGGTCCCGTCTTCTTATGGTTTTAGTTGTTGAGTGGGATGTAAAACTCCATTTGATCCTATCCGTTTTATGTCTTTTCCTGTTGATATGTCATTTTTCAACGAAATAAAGTCTTGCTCCAGGAACCCAGATTCTAGGCTTAGTCCATGCTCGCTATCACCTTTTTGTTGATGGTTGTCTGAAATTAAAAAAAGGTCAAATTGTAATACTCGTTATTTGGTAAATATTCTGTAAATATTGACCTGAACCTGATAAATATGTTATGAGTAACTGTTACACAGAATAATCAATACTTGCCAGGAATCTTACACTGTCGAGCGGAGCCGATAGTTTCCAAAAGCATTGTGACTTTGTATTCTGCACATGCTGCTTGTGTCAATATATGTCGGACAGTGATTATTTTGCTTCTACATTTCTCATTGCATATTCCACAGGTTCAGGTCAATATTTACAGACTATAATATACTAGCATTGATTGAATGGCGTTTCACACTACTGGTTGCATTTGGTCATGTTGCAACAACTATCCAGAGCACCTGACCATAGTTTTGTGGAATTTTTCTCATCAGTAATACTAAGATATTCAATCCAAGCCTCCAACTGCTCTCTCCAATTATTCAAATCCATTTGTTAGAGACATTATGATTTGTCTAATTTAAGAAAGTATATTGACAGATCTATGCATGAAAGCAAAGCAGAAAGGACAAAATGCCAAAAAAGCAACATATTTTTCTTACTTGTTGCTCTTCGAGACCAGGTGATCTTAACCTAGTCTATTATTGTCCTTCTTTCGAACTGATCATTTCATCTCAGGCATATTGGATCTTTACGACATCTTCCAGACCAGGTGATCTTAACAGTCTATTATTGTCCATCTTTCAAATCGGTTTCACCTCTGCAAGCAAAGCATAGAAAACAATATTATTTTTGCCGCTTTTCATAAAAAAAATCTCCATGCAGCTTGTCTTGAGCTGCATTTACGAGGATTTTGTTGAAAAGCAGTGTTTTGCTATTTGTCATTGTCAAATTGCAAAAGAGCAACAAGTAAGAGAGGTTAAAGACATTCCAACTTTGTATCGGCCTCACTACAGTTTCATGTACATGAGTGTAATGCCCCTACAACTTCAAAAGAATCAAATATTATTGAATTCTTCAAAATGTTCAAAAATAGACAGTTTAGAGGTATTTCAAAAACTGATAAATAATGCATTCTTATAGATTAAAATGTAAAAGTTCTTTACAAAGACATTACGAAAGAAGAAATTGCTCAAATTGAGCAATTATGTTTTTATTCACAATTATTTGCATGAATACAATACGTTTAAGGTTTACCAATACTTCTAATTTGCCACTATGGCTTCCAACTATTCTGCGGAGAACCCTGGGGTTTGATAGACCAACAGACTGACATTTTCGAACACAAACAACCAAACACAAGCGTATGAATTTTGGAAGCAAACAACCACTATACCAGCATTATGAATTTTGAACGTGATCAAGCAATATATAAAGCTCTAGATAAATGACCTGGCAGAGCAGCCCATGTTAATCGAGTGAGATGCTCTACCAGGTCGTTCATCAAGAGCTTTACCAGAGAATGAATGTCAACAACCAATATACCAGCGTATAAATTTCAGAAGCGAAAAATGAATTTACCCGCATATGAATTTCCGAAGCCAATAACAGTATACCAGCATATGAATTTTTGATGCAAATAAATTTCAAAGCAAATTTAACAATATACCAGTGTATATATTTCAGATGCAAGCAATGAAATACCCAAATATAAGTCAAAAAGAATGCCAAAAAGGAAACATCTTGTTCTGTATTTGAGCAAGTTAAGTCAATGTTAGATTTAGTGAAGTGTTAGTGTAATTGTTAAGTGTAATTAAAGTGAATACATGCTTTAGTACCATTAGATGTTCAAATACAGAATGTTATTTCAATACCAAAGAAGAAATCCTTTTTGCCAATGTATGTTTTGATAATTTCACATTTTACATAATTTCACTAATTTCAGGGCCATATAGCAACGAAGTATTCTTGGTAAACATCAACACAAAATATGACTAAAGTTCAGAAATGAGCGTTATCATTGGCCACTTTAAAAATGCAGTAACTCCATCTTACTCAAGCTGTAGTTACGACATTTCTAAACATTGCCAATGATATGTGAACATTACATGTTCATTGTTGGCAAGATGAGATTGGCGTAACCACCAACAGAATAATCTATAGGAAAGCCCACATCTTGTTACGTGCCTATATAAATATTTTAAAGTTACAATGGTTTTGCACTGACACCTAATGTACAAGTCAAAGTAATTTGCCCCCTAACTTGACTAGATCTACTGACACCGACAGAACCCCTAATAAGACATGAGCCGAAAAATATTGACTCTTTAAAATAAAAATGAAAAGTTGTATAGCTCTGTCCGTTATGTTGGAATTTATCTAACATTAAGTCATTTGTCTCACAAATGAATAAACCATTTACAAATTGTGTATGACGATAAAAATGCCAGAAACACATGGTAAGGTGTACCAGCCTCCGAAAAACAAGAGCCGTCATAGACGGATTATGCTCGCTGAATAAGTGTCACAAAATAAAATCATACATTAGGCCCCCTTTTCCCATGACATATTTTGTACACACATTATTTATAAAATATGGTCTAGAACATCCTATTTATCCCATGAGTAAAAAATTTCACTTTATTCTGCCGATTAGATGAAGAGAATTAAGAGAAAAACTAGTTTTTTACACTAAGGCCCCTTTTTCCATGACCCAGCCTCAAATTAACTGAGAAAAAGGTCCATAGGGATTATCCAAGGGAGTTCACATGTGAAGTTTTATTGAATTTGGTCCAAGGTTTACTGAGATCTGGCCATGGACGGACGGACAGACAGCGTGGCGACTATATGCTCCCCCAAATTTTTTTTCGGGGAGCATAGAAAGTGAAAAATAAATTTCAAACAATCAAGTCATATGATGTAATACTACTCCAATTCGTTTTATATGCATGAATTTCAATGGCATTTGAAAGATCAGCCAAAACTTCTATCAGCTGCCAACCCCGTTTTAAAACCTAATACAAAAGACAAGAGTGGCTATTGATCAAACCAGCAACCCGTAATCAAGATTTTGAGTCAACTACATAAGATACCGTGATTATTCTAATAAACGCCCATATTCTAATAAACGCCCATCCCCCAAATCTCAGCTGAAAATATGCATATTTCATGTACAATTTAAGCAGGAAAGGGTGATTCCAATAAACGCCCATCCCCGATTTCGAATTGAAATAATGCAAAAATATCACTTCCAAAGGCAATGAAAGAGAGGATTTCCTGTCCCCCAATCTGTTTACAATGAAGGAATTTCATCCAAAATTTTGTATTTTACTGTCCTTGTAACAAAACTTTGCAATCCTCTACTTGACTAACTTTGAGTCCATGTTTGCATGTTTTGACTAGCAAAATTAGAATACCTCTAATTAACGCCCACACCCAACTTTTCTACTAAGCTTTTTTCTAATAAATGCTCGGGCGTCTATTAGAATAATTACGGTACTAGGGAGCTCTAGGGAGCACAACCAATAGGGATCAATTCTAAGTTAACAGTAATGTGATTTCAGGCAAACAATAGTATTTTGTCTGTTGTAAAACCTCACAACTACAGCTTTAGTCAAGCTGTTGTTACAAGACTTTATAACAGACGATTTATCAATATATAACCGTAAACCCAGTCTATTTTTTGCTTAATATTCATTGCATATCACAGACTTTCAATGCCAACTTGACATGTTTGTGTTCAATATGTACATGTACCATAGAAAATAGCAAGACAAGGTGATAAAACGATCCATGTCAACTTTTGCCCTAATGTTTTCCTATTTCTCCTTTGAGAACATCAAAATCTGGACTATAGTTGTGAAAATAGGAACGAAAGTGAATGATAAGCCCTTTCCCAAATAACAAAATTTTAGGGTTTTCACATTCAAAAGCTGCTACTGGCTACAAATTTGGAGTTAATGAGGACAGGATTTGTGTAAAAACAAGAGCTTCGCAGAGCGGCGCATATACGCCGGAGAGGGGCTTGTCAGTAAAAATTGGCCATTTTTTCAATTCAAGGGCAGATCATTCAAACATGAAAAGTTATCAAAATTTTGTTTGCACAACAAGACACCATAGAGATTCATTGTGGCTAGTTTGATTAAATTCTGGTAGAAACTGTAGAAGTAGCGCACAGGAGAATATGGGTATTTTTGAGAAAATGGGCATTTTTCCTTAAATTCAAGAACGAAAACAGTTATCTATATTCCGTAAGCGGTGTGCACAACTAGACATCATGGAAATTCATTGTGGCAAGTTTGATCAAATTTTGATCAAAACTGTAGGAGATGTTGCACACACAAGAAAATGGGCATTTTTTTAATTCAAGGGCAGATAATTCAAGAACAAAAAGGGATATCTGAATTCCGTAAGCGAGGTGCACAACTAGACACCATGGAGAATTATTGTGGCAAGTTTGATCAAATTCCAATCAAAACTGTAGGAGGAGTTGCGCACACAAGAAATTGCTAACAGACGGACAGACAGACAGACAGACGGACGAGCGGGGCCATAACATAATACGACCCTTCAGGCGTATAATAATAAAAAGGAAGAAAACATTGAGACAAAAGGAAAAATTGCTGGTTATCAGCAGTTTCTTTTATTGTTTCAAAGTTTTCCCAAACCTCTTCTATTTTGGACATCAAAACCCGGTCTTGTTTGGAAAAAAGCTAAATCAAAATAGAAAAATATACTTATATTAAAATTCTAAATATCCCTTGTTGACTTGTCTGTACATCATCATCTTGTCTACATGCAGGCAAATCTCAAATCCTGAAAGGGATGGTCATAAAATAAAATGAATGATACAAAAAAGAACATTTGTAATGATCAGATTTTTTGTTGGAACCATATCTCAAACAAGACCTGGTTTAGACATACATGGCAGAAAAATTGCAATAAAAGAAATGCTGATTAACAAGCAGCTTCTCCTGTAGTGTCAAAATTTTCTGTACTGAATGGACCTGTGTGTGTAATGACATTAGGCAGGCACAAAACACACTTTATACCGAACAAGCCATATTATCTAAACCTATCTCTTATATTATTGTTGTGACAAATGATTAATTTTGTATTGAAGAGTTTGAAATGGATTATTAAGGCTTACGAACTGAGAATGAAAACACCACTTTCTAGCCATACGAAATGCATCAAATTACACACACTTGTAAATACACTTCACATAATTTGATTCGCCATGCCGGATTTCAAGATTATGCTTCAAGAAGAAAATAATTTACAAATATTATTTTACTCAATATTCATATGCAAGGGAGGTAATTTTGAACATTTTTGTCAAATATTTCCATAAGTACTATGCATTAATTCAAAATTCTAAACCATACAAAATGCTATTGAACAAGCCAGAAAAGCGATGTTTTGTTTAAATAAGAAGATTCGTAACCTCGATCTTTCACTAGAATGTCAACTGAAACTATTCGATAACACTGTTGTTCCTGTACTTCTGTACGGCTGTGAAATATGGGGTTTTGGGGATCTGTCCTCCATCGAGAAAGTGCATACAGATTTTCTTAAGTATATTTTACATGTGAAAAAAAGCACAACAAATGTTACGCTTTATGGGGAACTTGGACGCTACCCACTCTCAATACAGATATATAAAAGAGCTATTGGATATTGGTTCGAATTATTATCAAATGATAAGAAATTATCGTCAAGTATATATAAATTCATGTTTGACTACTGTAATCGCAGAAATTTTGAAATGAAATGGTTCAGTTTTATCAAAAGTAGTCTAGATAGTTGTGGTTTAAGTTATGTATGGAATAATCAGATCTTTAATGGGTCAAAGAAATTATTAACCAATAAAATCCAAAACACATTAAAGGACCAATATAAGCAAACGTGGAATAATGATATTTCTAGCTCAACAAAATGTACTAATTATCGCATTTACAAAACTGATCATAAGTATGAAAGCTTTTATAGCACTCTGTACGGAAAACAACTTCAAGCCATGATAAATTTTCGATTATGCAATAACCACATGCCAATTGAAAAAGGGCGTTGGTTAGGTATAGCAAGAAATGAGAGGAAATGTCAACTTTGTAATTCACATGAAATAGGCGACGAATTTCACTATCTTTTCAAATGTTCCTTCTTCCAAAACATAAGATTACAAACAATAAATAAGTCACTGTTAAAGAATCCAAGCATTTTCACCTTCAGAAATATTATGAATAATGATAATTTGGGAAAAATCAAAAAAGTAACGAAATTCCTTATCAGCATTTTAAACACTGTTAAAAGCCCACCTGACTCATAGTCGGCTCATCTATCAAAAAAAGTCCTCAGAAATTCTTACTCAACATCTATTCTAAACTTCCTTTTGTTTATTTTGGACAAATCATATTGATAGATGGTAACAATTCTCTAGTTCTCACAACAAAATATTTTACTAACAATATAAACTCATTCTAACACATCATTCAACCAATATTTACAGCCTGGTATCTATTTTTCCATCTGATAATGTTTATTTGTACCTCATATCACATGTATTTTTGTGCTGAGTGACCTTAATAAACTGTTTAAACTGTTCAAACTGTAATTGGAATGGAAATGTAACACAATTTAGGAATTATTGGCACTTTTCAAATTCCGCCTCTGGCTCTGCATTTCATTCTCAGTTCGTAAACCTTAAAGAACTATTTTACATTAAAGCAGTTTTGATTTTGATCAGTTAAAAACACTTATGAAAGAGAATGAAATAATACATCATATTCTAGCAATGAGTGGTTTTGCCTGTAAACATGTACAAGTAACCCATGTGTGTAATGACATTAGGCAGGGACAAAGTACACTTGATACCGAAGAAGCTGTATTATTTAAAACTATCTGTACTAATATTCTTAAGAAACATTAGATTCTTGTGTACAAAACTGAATTATAAAAGGAAAAGAAATATTCAAACTTACAATATGATATCCTGTTTGGTTTAAAATCGGTAATGGTTCGAGTTGCACTTCAAACAAACATCAGATCCAAACTAAACTTGGTGCCTGAAATGTATTTAAAACAAAACAACAGAGCAAACCATTGCAATAAATGAACAAGATAAACCGATATCTCATAATAGTGACATAATACAGGCCATTTAATCTTCATTCATATCATCCTATTTTCCAGACAAACAAAATTAAATATTTAGGGACAAAGATTTAAATGTGATAGTTGTCGTGATAAATGATTTTGAATTCTACCTGATTAAGTGACTTATCAAAGAACTATTTTACATTAAAGCAGTATTGATTTTGATCAGTTAAAAATGAAACAGAATGAAATAATACATCATATTCCAGCAACTAGTGATTTGGCCTGTAAACATAATGAACAATGAACCTGTGTGTGTAATGACATTAGGCAGGCACAAACAAACTTGATGCCGAACAAGCCATACTATTTAAACCTATCTCTTACATTATTGTTGCGACAAATGATTAATTTTATAATCAAACGTTTGAAATGGATTATCAAAGAACTATTTTACATTAAAGCAGTATTGATTTTGATCAGTTAAAAACACTAACGAAACAGAATGAAATAATACATCATATTCCAGCAACTAGTGGTTTGGCCTGTAAACATAATGTACAATTAACCTGTGTGTGTAATGACATTAGGCAGGCACAAACAAACTTGATGCCGAACAAGCCATACTATTTAAACCTATCTCTTACATTATTGTTGCGACAAATGATTAATTTTATAATCAAACGTTTGAAATGGATTATCAAAGAACTATTTTACATTAAAGCAGTATTGATTTAGATCAGTTTAAAACACTTTAAACAGAATGAAATAATACATCAAATTCCAGCAACAAGTGGTTTGGCCTGTAAACATAATGTACAATTAACTTGTGTGTGTAATGACATTAGGCAGGCACAAACACACTTGATACCGAACAAACCATATTATTTAAACCTATCTCTTATATTATTGTTGTGATAAATGATAAATTGTATATTCGAGAATTTGAAATGGATTATCAAAAGAACTATTTTACATTAAAGCAGTATTGATTTTGATCAGTTAAAAACACTAAACAGAATGAAATAATACATCATATTCCAGCAACTAGTGGTTTGGCCTGTAAACATAATGTACAATTAACCTGTGTGTAATGACATTAGGCAGGCACAAACACACTTGATGCCGAACAAGCCATACTATTTAAACCTATCTCTCATAAATATTATTGTTGTAACAAATGATTAATTATATATTCGAGTTTGAAATGATTTATCAAGAATTTATTTTAGATTTAAGCAGTATTGATTTTGATCAGTTAAAAACACTAAACAGAATGAAATAATACATCATATTCCAGCAACTAGTGGTTTGGCCTGTAAACATAATGTACAATTAACCTGTGTGTGTAATGACATTAGGCAGGCACAAACAAACTTGATGCCGAACAAGCCATACTATTTAAACCTATCTCTTACATTATTGTTGCGACAAATGATTAATTTTATATTCAAGAGTTTGAAATGGATTATCAAAGAACTATTTTACATTAAAGCAGTATTGATTTTGATCAGTTAAAAACACTAATGAAACAGAATGAAATAATACATCATATTCAAGCAACAAGTGGTTTTGCCTGTAAACATAATGTACAATGAACCTGTGTGTGTAATGACATTAGGCAGGCACAAACACGCTTGATACCGAACAAAACATTATTTAAACCTATCTCTTATATACATAATAAAAAAAGTTTTGCAACAAAATGTAAATATCTGTAGTAACCAAAATAGTTTTGTTTTAACATAAAATCAAACGTTTACACAATAGATTATAGCTAGAGAACACAAACAGATGAATTTTATATCGCAATCGCGTGCGTCTCGCACTCCAGGTGCGCATTTCCGGTTTTCATGTCTGCCATGGTATTCATGTGTACGGAGCATAGTTCTAGAAAAGATTTAGGTGTGAACGTAATTGTCTTTGCCCAGCATAAAAAAGGCCACTAAAAAGAATTTTCTGCAACGCTGTGGGACTACGCCATGGACTTACGTTAGAAGGACGTTATATCGCTAATGTGTTTCTACGTGGCAGAACCGGCGAATAAGATCCCTTTTTGAATTTTACGCATCTCAAAGCATAAGTAACAATTTGAGGATGCTATGTAAGCCAATTTGTGTGGATTGAGATAGTCCCGGTCAAGGACGTCGTAGAAAAAGGCCACGAGAAGATGACCGTCATAATTTCGTTACGTCACGGCAAAGATGTTCCTTATCAACACCAAAACTTACGAGTGGCTTCCACAAGAATTTCAATATAGAGTATCCACTCTTACCATCCGTGATCGTCTCCACAGATGAACGGTTACTAGACGTTGACCATATGTTGTAATTTCCCTGACGCTACACCATGAACGCATCAGACTTGACTGGTATAGAGTCCTAAATGCTTTAAGCCAAATTAAGCGTATACAACACTAATGGACTCCCATTATCATCCATTTCTTTCCGATTTGTCATCCATAGAGCACATACGGTGCATTTAAGGAAGACGAGTGCGTGATCGTACTGACGCGAATGACGTTCAATCTCTTGATAAAGTAGTGAATGTTGATACTGTGTACAAACAATTTAAGTGGATTAGAAAACTTTTCACGGTTGTTCTTGCTTGAATATGGCCGCACAGTCGATACCGAATTCTATTGTAACTTTTTATTTTGACCCCTAACCTACGTCAAGACAATGTTTCTAACACAATATTTAACGTTACCACAAAGCGACCTTTGAATGTTCTGTGTGAATGCATATGCTAAGATATATATAACGGTTGTGAAATAAATATCACAGAAAATACATTTTTTCAATTAACAAAGTCAGTGTTACTAAACTTTTTTTTACATGGTATACTATTGTTGTGACAAATTATTAATTGTATATTCGAGAGTTTGAAATGATTTATTAAGGATTTATTCTAGATTGAAGCAGTATTGATTTTAATCAGTTAAAACCTCTTCTATTTGGGACATCAAAACCCCGTCAGGAATTTGGAAAAAAGCTAAATCAAAATAGAAAAATATACTTATATTAAAATTCTAAATATCCCTCGTCGACTTGTCTGTACATCATCATCTAGTCTACATGCAGGCAAATCTCAAATCCTGAAAGGGATGGTCATAAAATAAAATGAATGAGACAAAAAAAGAACATTTGTAATGATCAGATTTTTTGTTGGAACCATCTCAAACAAGACATGGTTTAGACATACCTGGCAGAAAAATTGCAATAAAAGAAATGCTGATTAACAAGCAGCTTCTCCTGTAGTGTCAAAATTTTCTGTACTGAATGAATCTGTGTGTGTATTGACATTAGGCAGGCACAAAACACACTTGATACCGAACAAGCCATATTATCTAAACCTATCTTTTATATTATTGTTGTGACAAATGATTAATTTTGTATTGAAGAGTTTGAAATGGATTATTTAAGAACTATTTTACATTAAAGCAGTTTTGATTTTGATCAGTTAAAAACACTTATGAAACAGAATGAAATAATACATCATATTCTAGCAATGAGTGGTTTTGCCTGTAAACATCATGTACAAGTAACCCATGTGTGTAATGACATTAGGCAGGGACAAAGTACACTTGATACCAAACAAGCTGTATTATTTAAAACTATCTGTACTAATATTCTTAAGAAACATTAGATTCTTGTGTACAAAACTGAATTATAAAAGGAAAAGAAATATTCAAACTTACAATATGATATCCTGTTTGGTTTAAAATCGGTAATGGTTCAAGTTGCACTTCAAACAAACATCAGATCCAAACTAAACTTGGTGCCTGAAATGTATTTAAAACAAAACAACAGAGCAAACCATTGCAATAAATGAACAAGATATACCGATATCTCATAATAGTGACATAATACAGGCCATTTTAATCTTTATTCATATCATCCTATTTTCCAGACAAACAAAATTAAATATTTAGGGACAAAGATTTAAAATGTGGTAGTTGTTGTGATAAATGATTTTGAACTCTACCTGATTAAGTGACTTATCAAAGAACTATTTTACATTAAAGAAGTATTGATTTAGATCAGTTTAAAACACTTTAAACAGAATGAAATAATACATCATATTCGAGCAACTAGTGGTTTGGCCTGTAAACATAATGTACAATTAACCTGTGTTTGTAATGACATTAGTCAGGCACAAAACACACTTGATACCGAACAAAACATATTATTTAAACCTATCTCTTATACTATTGTTGTGACAAATGATTAATTCTATATTTGAGAGTTAGAAATGGACTATCAAAGAACTACCATATTGTACATTAAAGCAGTATTGATTTTGATCAGTTAAAAACACTAAACAGAATGAAATAATACATCATATTCCAGCAACTAGTGATTTGGCCTGTAAACATAATGTACAATGAACCTGTGTGTGTAATGACATTAGGCAGGCACAAACACACTTGATACCGAACAAGCCATATTATTTAAACATATCTCTTATATTATTGTTGTGACAAATGATTAATTGTATAATCAAAAGTTTGAAATGGATTATCAAAGAACTATTTTACATTGATTTTGATCAGTTAAAAACACAATTATGAAACAGAATGAAATAATACATCATATTCAAGCAACAAGTGGTTTTGCCTGTAAACATAATGTACAATTAACCTGTGTTTGTAATGACATTAGGCAGGCACAAACACACTTGATACCGAACAAGCCATATTATTTAAACCTATCTCTTACATTATTGTTGCGAAAAATGATTAATTTTATAATCAAAAATTTGAAATGAATTATAAAAGAACTATTTTACATTAAAGCAGTATTGATTTTGATCAGTTAAAAACACTTATGAAACAGAATGAAATAATACATCATATTCCAGCAACTAGTGGTTTGGCCTGTAAACATAATGTACAATCAACCTGTGTGTGTAATGACATTAGGCAGGCACAAACACACTTGATACCGAACAAGCCATACTATTTAAATCTATCTCTTACATTATTGTTGTGACAAATGATTAATTGTATATTCGAGACTTTGAAATGATTTATCAAGAATTTATTTTAGATTAAAGCAGTATTGATTTTGATCAGTTAAAACACTTTAAACAGAATGAAATAATACATCATATTCCAGCAACTAGTGGTTTGGCCTGTAAACATAATGTACAATTAACCTGTGTGTGTAATGACATTAGGCAGGCACAAACACACTTGATACCGAACAAGCCATATTATTTAAACCTATCTCTTACATTATTGTTGCGAAAAATGATTAATTTTATAATCAAAAATTTGAAATGAATTATAAAAGAACTATTTTACATTAAAGCAGTATTGATTTTGATCAGTTAAAAACACTTATGAAACAGAATGAAATAATACATCATATTCAAGCAACAAGTGGTTTTGCCTGTAAACATAATGTACAATTAACCTGTGTTTGTAATGACATTAGGCAGGCACAAACACATTTGATACCGAACAAAACATATTATTTAAACCTATCTCTTATACTTTTGTTGTGACAAATGATTTATTGTATATTGGAGAGTTTGAAATGATTTATTAATGATTTATTCTAGATTTAAGCAGTATTGATTTTAATCAGTTATAACCTCTTCTATATTTTGGGACATCAAAACCCGGTCTTGTTTGGAAAAAAGCTAAATCAAAATAGAAAAATATACTTATATTAAAATTCTAAATATCCATTGTTTACTTGTCTGTACATCATCATCTTGTCTACATGCAGGCAAATCTCAAATCCTGAAAAGGATGGTCATAGAATAAAATGAATGAGACAAAAAAAGAACATTTGTAATGATCAGATTTTTTGTTGGAATCATATCTGAAACAAGACCTGGTTTAGACATACATGGCAGAAAAATTACAATAAAAGAAATGCTGATTAACAAGCAGCTTCTCCTGTAGTGTCAAAATTTTCTGTACTGAATGAGTTTGAGTTTATTGGGGTTTTACGCCGTTTTCAACTACCAGGGTCATATCGCGGCGGCTGGAGCACCTACCCATGGATTCCTGTTGTTTCTCAAACCAGTACTACCACAACACCCTTACCGAGCCTCCAGCTGCTCGCCCACTTAGGTTAACGATTTCAAACCCATTGGTGGGAGACAATTTTGTCAGAAAGGGTATTAGCTGCGGCCAGGTATCGAACCCGGGACCTCTCGAATGAGGGTCAGATGCGCTACCAACTGCGCTATGGCCGCGGCCCTGTACTGAATGAACCTGTGTGTGTAATGACATTAGGCAGGCACAAAACACACTTGATACCGAACAAGCCATTTTATCTAAACCTATCTCTTATATTATTGTTGTGACAAATGATTAATTTTGTATTGAAGAGTTTGAAATGGATTATTTAAGAACTATTTTACATTAAAGCAGTTTTGATTTTGATCAGTTAAAAACACTTATGAAACAGAATGAAATAATACATCATATTCTAGCAATGAGTGGTTTTGCCTGTAAACATGTTTGAGTTTATTGGGGTTTTACGCCGTTTTCAACTACCAGGGTCATATTGCGGCGGCTGGAGCACCTAACCGTGGGTTCCTGGTATATCTCGCACCAGTACAACCACAATATCCAAACCGAGCCTCCAGCTGCTCTCTCACATAGATGATTCACACCCATTGGTGAGAGACAAATGACTTTTGTCAAATGTCAGAATGGATACTGGCCGAGCCGGGGTTCGAACTCGAGACCCCTGGATTGACAAACTCCGACGTAACCGACTGAGCTATCCGGGCTCGGCGCCTGTAAACAAGTACAAGTAACCCATGTGTGTAATGACATTAGGCAGGGACAAAGTACACTTGATACCGAACAAGCTGTATTATCTAAAACTATCTGTACTAATATTCTTAAGAAACATTAGATTCTTGTGTACTTGAAAACTGAATTATAAAAGGAAAAGAAATATTCAAACTTACAATATGATATCCTGTTTGGTTTAAAATCGGTAATTATGTTCGAGTTGCACTTCAAACAAACATCAGATCCAAACTAAACTTGGTGCCTGAAATGTATTTAAAACAAAACAACAGAGCAAACCATTGCAATAAATGAACAAGATATACCGATATCTCATAATAGTGACATAATACAGGCCATTTTAATCTTTATTCATATCATCCTATTTTCCAGACAAACAAAATTAAATATTTAGGGACAAAGATTTAAAATGTGGTAGTTGTTGTGATAAATGATTTTAAATTCTACCTGATTAAGTGACTTATCAAAGAACTATTTTACATTAAAGCAGTATTGATTTTGATCAGTTAAAAACACTTATGAAACAGAATGAAATAATACATCATATTCCAGCAACTAGTGGTTTGGCCTGTAAACATAATGTGCAATTAACCTGTGTGTGTAATGACATAAGGCAGGCACAAACACACTTGATACCGAACAAACCATATTATTTAAACCTATCTCTTATATTATTGTTGTGATAAATGATTAATTGTATATTCAACAATTTGAAATGGATTATCAAAGAACTATTTTACATTAAAGCAGTATTGATTTTGATCGGTTAAAACACTATACAGAATGAAATAATACATCATATTCAAGCAACAAGTGGTTTTGCCTGTAAACAATGTACAATTAACCTGTGTGTGTAATGACATTAGGCAGGCACAAGCACACTTGATACCGAACAAGCCATACTATTTAAACCTATCTCTTACATTATTGTTGTGACAAATGATTAATTGTATATTCGAGAGTTTGAAATGATTTATCAAGAATTTATTTTAGATTAAGCAGTATTGATTTTGATCAGTTAAAAACACTAAACAAAATGAAATAATACATCATATTCCAGCAACAAGTAGTTTGGTCTGTAAACATAATGTACAATTAACCTGTGTGTGTAATGACATTAGGCAGGCACAAACACACTTGATACCGAACAAGCCATATTATTTAAACCTATCTCTTATATTATTGTTGTGACAAATGATTTATTGTATATTGGAGAGTTTGAAATGATTTATCAATAATTTATTTTAGATTAAAACAGTATTGATTTTGATCAGTTAAAAACACTAAACAAAATGAAATAATACATCATATTCCAGCAACAAGTGGTTTTGCCTGTAAACATAATGTACAATAAACCAGTCCTGTGTGTGTAATGACATTAAGCAGGCACAAGCACACTTGATACCGAACAAAACATATTATTTAAACCTATCCCTTATATACTGAGCCAAAAAAGTTTAGCACGTTTTTAACACATTATTTTTTCAGTTTATGATTAATTAAATGAACATTGCTTTGTGCTGTTCAGTTGTCCCGATCGACAACCATTACGCATACAGTGCATGTGTATAGTGAACATTCAGTGTATTGGACAAAGTCCAGATAAGCAAAAGTCACGTGCGGCACGTGTGCAGGACATCGATAATGTCTAGCTTGTCCAAAAACACACGATTACACAGATCTGTTAGCAGAATCAATTTAACTGTAACAAATTCTTTGAAATTGATTATGGGAAAGCGAGAAATGATGACGTAAGTTCGACGTCAGAGAGCTCTTTTCATGCTCCAAGCAGGTATGTCTGTTAGAGATGTCGCTTTGTATTTCAATTGTCTCCAATTGACAATTACGCGCCTACGGCACTTGGTTTATGCAACTTTAGCCACCAAGGACCGACCTAAATCTTGTAGACCGCGTAAAACAACGTTCATGGAGGATCGTTTCACAGCGACGTCTTGACGACGTTTCGAATTCCTGTCTAGTAAGAATTTAGTGCTACTCCTCCAGGACGTCACAAGGTATACCGTTAGTGGCCACACTGTCCGGAACAGGCTCAACACAACTTGCATCAGGGTCCTCCGATCTTACGCCAATGACGTTAAGCATCGACAGGCAATACGTCAGTGGGTATTGACACATCGACATTGATTCAGGAGACATTGGACTGATGTCCGGACGAATCTCATTTTACGTGTCATTAACTGACGGCAGGATTTGTGGTTGGAGAAGATGCGTAAGGCTTGATACCAATAACGTCATCATTGAGACTGTTACGTCGAGTGCAGCGTCATTTTTAGGCAGGAATAGATGAAAACAGTTAAACAGACCTCATTTCAGTTAATGGCAACCAAACAGTGCAAGGGCACTGCAATGAAATTATCCAACCTGTCACAGGACCGTCTTACAACGACACAACGTTGTGATATTTCAATAAGATAATCACCACCCACTTACTCCAAGGAACATACAGAATGATCTACGCCTGAACTGCTTAATCACCAGCAAAAGAACACACAAAGAACATTGTTGGACGTCAGGCTAGAGAAAGTAATGACGTCTGTAACGTCAATGGCAAAGAGTGTCACCTGCAGTATGAATGGGCAAAATTCCTTTCTGTGTGGTCAGGAAGCTTCACTGCAACATGGGAAGACATTGAATGGCGGTCCTAGCTGCTTATGCTGGACATTCGCATCATTGAAAATCGCTTGACTTTCGATATCTGACCCCTGTGCACTTTAACGTAAGATACCTAAATAACGCTTAAGAATTTTGAAACAAAATTTTCAGGAAGCGCCAGAAAATTGAATTTTCAAACACATTAGAGTTTTATTTTTATGGATTTTGGAATAGTTTTTGACTAGGAAAGGACATTTTCCAAGTGTGCTAAACTTTTTGTGCACAGTATACTATTGTTGTGACAAATGATTAATTGTATATTGGAGAGTTTGAAATGATTTATTAAGGATTTATTCTAGATTGAAGCAGTATTGATTTTAATCAGTTAAAACCTCTTCTATTTGGGACATCAAAACCCGGTCTTGTTTGGAAAAAAAGCTAAATCAAAATAGAAAAATATACTTATATTAAAATTCTAAATATCCCTTGTTGACTTGTCTGTACATCATCATCTTGTCTACATGCAGGCAAATCTCAAATCCTGAAAGGGATGGTCATAAAATAAAATGAATGATACAAAAAAGAACATTTGTAATGATCAGATTTTTTGTTGGAACCATATCTCAAACAAGACCTGGTTTAGACATACCTGGCAGAAAAATTACAATAAAAGAAATGCTGATTAACAAGCAGCTTCTCCTGTAGTGTCAAAATTTTCTGTACTGAATGGACCTGTATGTGTAATGACATTAGGCAGGCACAAAACACACTATACCGAACAAGCCATATTATCTAAACCTATCTCTTACATTATTGTTGTGAAAAATGATTAATTTTATAATCAAAAAGTTTGAAATGGATTATCAAAGAACTATTTTACATTAAAGCAGTACTGATTTTGATCAGTTAAAAACACTAAACAGAATGAAATAATACATCATATTCCAGCAACTAGTGGTTTGGCCTGTAAACATAATGTACAATGAACCTGTGTGTGTAATGACATTAGGCAGGCACAAACAAACTTGATGCCGAACAAGCCATACTATTTAAACCTATCTCTTATATTATTGTTGTGACAAATGATTAATTGTATATTCGAGAGTTTGAAATGATTTATTAGGGATCTATTTTAGATTTAAGCAGTATTGATTTTAATCAGTTAAAACACTTAACAGAATGAAATAATACATCATATTCGAGCAACTAGGGGTTTGGCCTGTAAACATAATGTACAATTAACCTGTGTGTGTAATGACATTAGGCAGGCACAAACACACTTGTTGGTGGGCAACGAGACAAGTGTGTAAGAAAATCATAAATTTCACTCACCCATTAATAAGGCATGATTTCTTTGTTTCTTTCCTTGTATTGGTCGCTCCACATGTTTGTAGTATGTACAAGTAACCATGGTGAATTGTGGCTTAAAAAATAATTAGATGAATGCATAAATATTTTAATTCTGTATTGTTAACCCTTTCCTAAACAACACCTGGTTTGGATGTCCACGAGAAAAAGACTTGGCAAACGAAGGAAATTCTGATATTCCAGAATTTTCTTCTTTTGCCTCAACATTTTCTGCGCTCCACATTGTGCTAAAAATAGACTTGGTTTACAATTATGTTTGATAAACCGTCGGTATTATGAATTCTCATAACGATGGCTTGATTCAAGCCATCCTTACGAGATTTTATAACACCTAGAGAAATACTTTTGTTTGTCCGAAAATTTATTAATGTCACGGTTAACTGGATGAAATCCTTCCCTGTTCGGTGATATACAGACAATTAAAAAAGAATTGAATAGTGCATTTATGGGCCTTTCGTGGTAGAAAACATAGGAAATAATGAAATTGCTTATCACATGCAATTTCTACTTTTTCCACAGTATTTTGAATTTTCAAAGAAAATTGGATTTCTGGATCTTTCAGGGTAGAAAACATTGTAGGAAATAAAGAAACTGCTTATCATGTGCAATTTCTTCTTTTTCCATAATATTTTCAAAGAAACTTGAATTTTGGATTTCTGGGTCTGTCAGGGTAGAAAACATTGTAGGAATTAAAGAAATTGCTTGTCACATGCAATTATGCTCTTTTTCCACAATATTTTAAAAAAAAACTGAATTCTGCATTTCTGGGTCTTTCAGAGTAGAAAACATTGTAGGAAATAAAGAAATTGATTGTCACACGCAATTTCTTCTTTTCACACAAGCTTCTCAAACAAATTTGATTTTTGCATTTCTGGGTGTTTCAGTTCTGAAATAAAGAAATTGCTTGTCATGTGCAATTCACTCTTTTTTCACAATATTTTTAAAGAAAATTGAATTTAGCCTTTCTATGTTTTTTCATAATAGAAAACATTTTAAAATTCCTTTTGAGTGTCAAATAGTCACTATTTAGGAATGGGTTTAACCCTTTCCCAAACAAGACCTGGTTTTGACGTCCCAAAGAGAATCAGCTTGGGAAAACATTGAAACAAAAGAAGAAACTGCTGATAACCAGCAGTTTCTCCTTTTGTCTCAATATTTTCTGCAGAATTATTTTGCACAAATCTTATCTTTATCAACACTTTATTTGTCATTTGTTGCAGCTTTCAAATTAAACCATCCTAAAATTTTCTCATTTGGGAAAGGGTTAATCTCCCAAACATGACCTGGTTTTGATGTCCATACTTGAAAAGGCTCAAGAAAACATTGAGGCAAAAGATGAAAATGCTGATTATCAGCATTTTCTCATTTTGCCCCAATATTTTCAATGCTATATTGCACACAAATTCTACTTTTGTCAATATTCATTTCGTCTTCTGTAGCAGCTGTCAAATGAAAAGTCCTAATTTTTTGCTGTTTGAGAAAGAGAAAAACCATGATTTGTTTGAGGTTTAAGGTTTACGAACTGAGAATGAAAACACCACTTTCTGGCCATACGAAATGCATCAAATTACACACACTTGTAAATAACCTTCAAATAAGTTGATTCACCAGGCCGGATTTCAAGATTATGCTTCAAGAAGAAAATAATTTACAAATATTATTTTACTCTATTTTCATATGCAAGGGAGATAATTTTGAACATTTTAATCAAATATTTCCATAAGTATGCATTAATTCAAAATTCTAAACCATACAAAATGCTTATATTTGTATTTGGAATGGAAATCTAACACAGATTAGGAATAACTGGCCCTTTTCAAATTTCGCCTCTGGCTCTGCATTTCATTCTCAGTTCGTAAACCTTAAGAATAAAGATTTACCTTCATAATGTAGTGAAGTCCCTTTTTTGTACCAAGTTTTGAAGCAAAATGTCCAGCTGCATTCTGTAACAAACAGAAAGCAAAATTATAACTACAGTCGACACGCGTTATGTTGACATCGGATAAGTCGAAATTCCGCTTAAGTCGAAGTTAAAGTCATGTCCCGTCCTCAACATATGGATATCAAAATGTTTAATCAAAATAATTCTGAAACAAATACAGCCATTGAAATTTAGTAGGAAAAGGATAGAAATTGCTCGTCTCGTATATTTCAATCATGGACACATACGATGTCCATGAAAAATGGTTAAATAACGATTTTCATCGAAAAATAATCAAAATCGGATGAGTCGAACTCCGGATATGTCGATGTATTTTGACGGCCCCTCTGACTTCGACACAACGAGTGTCGACTGTACATGATTCAAGGTAAACCCATGATTACCAGACAGCTAAATTTGGGACTGATCCAAATTCTAAGAATTGAATGTTGCATGCGACAATTTCAAGTGAATAAATTAACAATTTTTTTTATATTTTGGGGTAAAAACAGTGTGGGAAATGAAGATATTGCTTGTCACAAGCAATTTCTTCATTTTCCACCATGTTTTCCCTAGCCATTATCTTGTAGGGAGTCAACGAGTCACTGTGTGGTAATGGTTCAAAGTAGACCACATCTAATGAGATTCAGATGTTGAAAAAGTTGCAAAGGAAGAATTGTCTATGGCCCAGAAAATGTTAAGAGAAAAGGAGAATATGGTGATTATCAGCAATTTCCTCTATTGCTTCAATGTTTTCCTATGGATTTTTAATTAGGGATGTCAAAGATTTTGCAGACAACAACTTCAAGAAGATGAAACTTGAAATTTGTAGAATAAATCTACATTGTGGCAAATGAAGAAAAAAGAAAATGTTTGGGACAACTGACAAGTGTCTTCATTTGCCACAATCTTTTTCCTAATCATTTATCTTGTGGGTCATCAAAAAGCGGAGGGAGGGAGTTAATAGAAATCTGTCTTCAGAATCTTTGAAAACTAGAAGAAAATCCCCTTATCAAAATTTCCAAATTTTCAGCAAGATACGAGAAGCAGAAAATGCTTTGAATACAGAGCAGTCGATTTCATTTTTTTTTTTTTTTTTTTTTTTTTTTTTTTTTTTTTTTTTTTTTGACTGTAATGGAAAGGACTGTAGATTCTAGTAACCCAGCAAGCAATTTGTATGGGTCCCATATGGGTCCCTTATGGGCACCTTTATGGGTCCCATAAGGGTAACCCATATGGGACCCATTTAGGATGTGCAACCGGGGGCCATATGGGTCCTATCTTGGCAGCCCATATACATGCAATCTGGGACCCATATGGGTCCCAAATGGGCAGACCCATATAGACAGCCCTGATCTAACCCATTTCTATTGGCTTTCGTTTGGTGTTGATCGAAGATGAAAACCTTCCAGAGCTTCTCGCTCAGAAGGGGTAATTATTCCCCACCATAGAGGTTTATGGTCTCGCCAGGTATGTCTGACGACCTTGACACATTTTCTAAGGTTTGAAACCTAGGAATTTGGTCTTAACTGTCATAACATTTTCGAGCCTTTCTATAACTATCTATATGTTTTTTGATATATTTTTATGTCTAGATTTATTTCTATCTTTTTTTTTTGAAAAAGTGTACACAATTTAATTTCTTTTAACAGAATCATATAGGATTATCAAGCCAAATGCTTTCTTTACATAAACGCTTTGTAAAAACATGATTTATTGTCAAGATTTTAAATTATTTCCCTTTAATATACATAAAACTCCTTGTAACACACTAATTGATAAGATTATGTTAG
This sequence comes from Fragum sueziense, assembly GCA_963680895.1. Lineage (NCBI taxonomy): Eukaryota > Metazoa > Mollusca > Bivalvia > Cardiida > Cardiidae > Fragum > Fragum sueziense. Next base: position 27,010,499 of record OY804601.1, read on the forward strand.
TGATTTGAACAGACTAATTACAGTTTAAACACCGTTAAAACGACAAAATAATTCGGATGATCCAACATGAAGCCCATGTTTAAAAAACGATATTGACAAAGAATGTACTTCTGTACAATATAGCGCAGAAAAAACGTATGCAAAAGAAGAAAATGCTGATTATCAACTTTTGCTATTTAATATCTCTAGGCCTATGTTTTTTTTTTTGTCAATTTAGGCCTACCTTGCTATTAGAGAAGTCAATACCAGTTTTTGTTCGAGAAAGGATTAGACATGTCTTATTGATGTTGTCTTAGGCTACTTGTCTTGCTGAATCTAATGTTTTTGTTTTTTTCAATTTGTATTGATTTGATGGTCATTAATTTTGATGGATATAAATAAGATCGTCATTCAAATTGAAAACTTATAATTCTATAGGCTACATGATTCAGATTATGGATATTTTAGATATGCTCATGTATACATAATTATTCTGTTGTACTTGAATGGGCGCAAGCCGATTATTGTAACTGGGACCCCCATAGTCAAAACAACATGGGCTTTCCTACATAGGTCCTATATGGGCATACCCATATGGGCTTGCCCATACACAGCCCATATGCTGGGAATATGGGACCAATCTGGGTCCCTTATGATCAAACCCACATAGGCTTACCTACATAGGTCCTATTTGGGTCCAATATGGGCATACCCACATGGGCTTACCCATACACATTCCATATAGGACCCATATAAGCATGTTTGCTGGGAAGCTAATCCCAGATGAAGGAAACATTTCAGGAAAATGGGGGTAGGGAATCCTTCAGTAATTTTGAACAAATTTTAGGAAACCATGAGAAAGATTTTAGATTCATAAGAAAAAAGGCATAATATGGTTTTAGTTTACACGTGAACTATACCTTTTGTAAACATGATCATGGTTAATAAACGCTTGAATTTTTGCTTTGTGCCTATATTTTGTTGCTGTTCGTGGAACTATTTTTCTGGCGGAAGAATAGGTTACAAATGTGTAAACAGTCCTAGTGCAATCATATGACATCGACGCTTTTCTTCAAAACCAATGTTTTAAAGAAAAGCAGCTCACTATGTAGATCTAGATAAATTATTGAATTGTTGAAGGAAAAAATAACTAGCCGAAAATTAAGCACACTTATTTGTTTTCCCTGCAAATGTGCCCTGACATAATTTACTTGCAATGCTTACAATCCAAGTACATGCACAAAGATGATTCGTGAATGTAGACACCAGTGCACTGACATTTTCAGATGTGTTCAAACGTAATACCACGAGGTCAAATGAGCAAACTGTAAAGAAAACAAAGAAATTAATCTATGAAAACACAGTGTTTTATCCTTCCCAATTAAACGAGACTCGCTGCAGGTGTTTGGTTTATGAAAACAACGTAACGGTTCCCGTTCAGTTTTAAAGCATTTTAATTGTCTGTTTTGCAAACAAATTCCCAATAGTCAGTATAATTACAATCACAACCTTTACGCAATAAGTGGTGAATTAGAAAAATCGTCGCCTCTGTATATGGTATGGTTATAGTTCACGAATCTGTTATAATTGCACTTTATAATGCATATCATTTTATTTTCAAACTAGTGCATTTTCAGATTGTTCCCCCAAAACATTCCTAGCCCCTTTTTGCTCTGTGCATTAGCCCCAAAGAAAACCCTTTCCCGGGGTATACTTCCCCCGGCAGTATTAATATTGTTGGAAATCCATCGTCGCTATATATTTATATGGTATGGTTATAGTTCACGAAATGAACAAAAATACCCATGAAAAACAGTTTTTATATAACTATTGCTTTTCTTTTCATTTCAATATTGGAAGAAAAGTAGTAATATTGTTATTTAAGTGAAATGTGATTCGTGATCAGAAAATGCACTAATTGTGAAAAAAATGCAATGTGTTATAAAGTGCAATTTTAACAGATTCGTGAACTATAACCATACCATGATATACGGAGGCGATGAATGTGTTTTTACACTAATAAATTGTGCACGATTTGGATAAGGATCGTCTGTCATCGATGAAATAATGAAAACAGTACTATTCGCATTATGGTCAGACTAGTATTTAAACGTTTTATCATTAAAATCACAACATTTTTGCAATAAGTTGTGTATTAGAAAAATCGTCGGCTCCGTATATGGTATGGTTATAGTTCACGAATCTGTTATAATTGCACTTTATAATGCATATCATTTTTTTCCAACTAGTGCATTTTCAGATTGTTCCCCCAAAACATTCCGAGCCCCTTTTTGCTCTGTGCATTGTCCCCAAAGAAAACCCTTTCCCGGGGTATACTTCCCCCGGCAGTATTAATATTGTTGGAAATCCATCGTCGCTATATATATGGTATGGTTTTAGTTCACGAAATGAATCAAAATATCCATGCATTAGTTATTTTGGAAATACTGCTTTTCTTTTTATTTCAATATTGGAAGAAAAGTAGTAATATTGTTAAACTGAAATGACATTCATTTCAATATTGGAAGAAAAGTAGTAATATTGTTAAAGTGAAATGTTATTCGTGAATTATAACCATACCATATATATAGCGACGATGGATTCCCAACAATATTAATACTGCCGGGGGAAGTATACCCCGGGAAAGGGTTTTCTTTGGGGACAATGCACAGAGCAAAAAGGGGCTCGGAATGTTTTGGGGGAACAATCTGATAATGCACTAGTTTGAAAAACACGGGAAATGCGTTAGAAAAGGCAATTGTAATAGATTCGTGAACTATAACCATACCATATATGGTATGGTTATAGTTCACGAATCTGTTATAATTGCCATTTATAATGCATATAATTTTATTTTCAAACTAATGCATTTTCAGATTGTTCCCCCAAAACATTCCGAGCCCCTTTTTGCTCTGTGCATTGTCCCCAAAGAAAACCCTTTCCCGGGGTATACTTCCCCCGGCAGTATTAATATTGTTGGAAATCCATCGTCGCTATATATATGGTATGGTTATAGTTCACGAAATGAACAAAAATACCCATGAAAAACAGTTTTTATATAACTATTGCTTTTCTTTTCATTTCAATATTGGAAGAAAAGTAGTAATATTGTTAAAAATGAAATGATCTTCATTTCAATATTAGAAGAAAAGTAGTAATATTGTTAAATTGATTGTTATTCGTGAACTATAACCATACCATATATATAGCGACGATGGATTCCCAACAATATTAAAACTGCCGGGGGAAGTATACCCCGGGAAAGGGTTTTCTTTGGGGCTAATGCACAGAGCAAAAAGGGGCTCGGAATGTTTTGGGGGAACAATCTGAAAATGCACTAATTGTGAAAAATGCAATGTGTTATAAAATGCAATTTTAACAGATTCGTGAACTATAACCATACCATATACGGAGGCGATGAATGTGTTTTTACACTAATAAATTGTGCACGATTTTGATAAGGATCGTCTGTCAGCGATCAAATAATGAAAACAGTACTATTCGCATTATGGTCAGACTAGTATGTAAACGTTTAAACATTACAATCACAACGTTTTTGCAATACGTGGTGTATTAGAAAAATCGTCGCCTCCGTATATGGTATGGTTATAGTTCACGAATCTGTTATAATTGCACTTTATGATGCATATAATTTCTATTCAAACTAGTGCATTTTCAGATTGTTCCCCCAAAACATTCCGAGCCCCTTTTTGCTCTGTGCATTGTCCCCAAAGAAAACCCTTTCCCGGGGTATACTTCCCCCGGCAGTATTAATATTGTTAGAATGCCATCCGGGCTATATATATGGTATGGTTTTAGTTCACGAAATGAATCAAAATATCCATGCATTAGTTATTTTGGAAATACTGCTTTTCTTTTTATTTCAATATTGGAAGAAAAGTAGTAATATTGTTAAAATGAAATGATATTAATTTCAATATTGGAAGAAAAGTAGCAATATTGTTCAAGTGAAATGTTATTCGTGAACTATAACCATACCATATATATAGCGACGATGGATTCCCAACAATATTAAAACTGCCGGGGAAGTATACCCCGGGAAAGGGTTTTCTTTGGGGACAATGCACAGAGCAAAAGGGGCTCGGAATGTTTTGGGGGAACAATCTGAAAATGCACTAGTTTGAAAAACAGGGGCAATGCGTTATAAATTGCAGTTATAACAGATTCGTGAACTATAACCATACCATATACGGAGGCGACGAAGGTAGGAAAATACTATTGATTTGTTAACAATTTGGGTAAGGATACCAATTAACGGGTTTGTCAAGTCATGTGCAAATGTGACAGAAATGTGGAATTACGCAAATTCAATACTGTAAATGTGTTACTAAATAGTTTGGGAATAAAATAGTAATTACTTTTCAAATGCAAACGCATTTTGATATGTAACGACAATACTTAATCGCAGGCCAAGCATGCCATTGTGCAACAAGTATTGTCGGAAATGAAATACTTTATCGCATGCCAAATGCATATTGTAAAAAAGTAGTTCCGTCACGCGGATGAATACATGCAAGCGTCTAGTGACCATGATCAAGTACTGATTTGGAATCGTTCACGCGTGAACTAAAACCATATTATATTAAAAAAGTAGTTCCGTCACGCGGATGAATACATGCAAGCGTCTAGTGACCATGATCAAGTACTGATTTGGAATCGTTCACGCGTGAGATAAAATCAAGCGTTCTCCCAATAAGCTTCTCCCAATAAGGATTCGTACCACTATGTTTCGCGCCTTTCAGGTAATGTCATCGATGCAATGTAATCGTCGTATTTTGGCTCTCGGAACGAATATTAAATAAAAATAACAATGAATTTAACTTGTTTTCCATATTTTTACATAAAATATAATGTAAATCAGTGCGTATTGTTTACAACGGGTTTGGATAACATGAAAAATAGAAAGGTGTATAGGGAAGTCCGTAACAATGACATGCATGAGTTAGTTTGATTTAAACTCTCTGTGTATTTTTCTTCAATATATCGTGTTAGTTATGTTAGATTTACCCATCAAAAGAAAAACATAAATGAATATAATCAATGGAAATTAATAAATTTGGATAAATCTACTGAATGCTTGACTAAAAATAACATGTTTATTAAAATGTAGATCTGGAGCATCTGAAAGAGATTGTGAAACCAACGCTCATATACCTATTTATTTGCCAGACATCATAGATGGTAATTACTGTTACATTTGTTGGGGGAGTACCTCCAGACATTAATGGAAAAAAATATTTCTTTTTCAAAATCAACTGAATTTTGTGAATTTTAAAAGATTTCCTATTTTCAAAATTACCTGGAGCCCCTATCAGGGCATGTGACACTACCAACTATATACAGCTTAATATGTATGATATCATAGATGATTAAAACACTTGTATTCATTGCAGGAGTACCTACTGAAAAAAATTGTCAGGTGTAAAATATGACAAGTGAGCATTTTGCAGCAGAAATAAAGTAGATTACAAAACATTACCTGGAGCCTTTGAAAGGGAATGTGACACCACTTCTTCTATACCTGATCATCTGTCAGACATCATAGATGATAAATACAGTAACATTTGTTGGGGGAGTACCTCCTGACATTTAGGAAAAAAATATTTCTTTTGCAGAATTGACCAAATTTTGGGAAATGTGCAAGATTTTCTATTTTCAAAGTTACCTGGAGCCCCCAAAAGGGAATGTGACACCACCAAGCATATACCAATTAATATGTTTGATATCATAGTTGATTAAAACACATTTATTTATTGGGGGAGTACCTCCTGAAAATTTTTGTCGGGTATCAAAAATGACAAGGGACCATTTTGCACCAAAATACACTGTCAATATAAAACATTATCTGGAGCCTTTGAAATGGAATGTGACACCACTCCTTATGTACCTGCTCATCTGTCAGACATCATAGATGATAAATAAAGTAACATTTATTGGGGGAGTACCTCCTGACATTTAAGAAAAAAATATTTCTTTTGCAGAATCGACCGAATTTTGGGAAATTTATTAGATTTTCTATTTTCAAAGTTATCTGGAGCCCCCAAAAGGGAATGTGACAACACCAACTATATACCACTTAATACATATGATATCATAGTTGATGAAAACACTTGTATTTATTGGGGGAGTACCTCCTGAAAAATTTTGTCAGCTGTCAAAATGACAAGAGTGGCCATTTTGCACCAAAATACACTGTCAATATAAAACATTACCTGGAGCCTTTGGGAGGGAATGTTACACTTCTTATATACCTGTTCATCTGTCAGACATCATAGATGATAAATACAGTAACATTTATTGGGGGAGTACCTCCTGACATTTAAGAAAAAAATATTTCTTTTGCAGAATTGACCAAATTTTGGGAACTTTTGTAAGATTTTCTAATTCCAAAGTTACCTGGAGCCCCCAAAGGGGTATGTGACACCACCAACCATATACCACATAATATGTATGATACCATAGTTGATTAAAACACATGTATTTATTGGGGGAGTACCTCCTGAAAAATTTTGTCAGGTGTCAAAAATGACAGGAATGACCATTTTGCACCAAAATAGACTGTCAATATAAAACATTATCTAGAGCCTTTGAAAGGGAATGTGACACCACTCCTTATGTACCTGCTCATCTGTCAGACATCATAGGTGATAAATAAAGTAACATTTATTGGGGGAGTACCTCCTGACATTTAAGAAAAAAATATTTCTTTTGCAGAATCGACCAAATTTTGGGAAATTTATTAGATTTTCTATTTCAAAGTTATCTGGAGCCCCCAAAAGGGAATGTGACACCACCAAGCATATACCACTTAATATGTATGATATCATAGTTGATTAAAACACTTGTATTTATTGGGGGAGTACCTCCTGAAAATTTTTGTCTGGTGTCAAAATGACAAGAGTGGCCATTTTGCACCAAAATACACTGTCAATATAAAAACATTACCTGGAGCCTTTGAAAGGGAATGTGACACCACTCCTCATGTACCTGCTCATCTGTCAGACATCATAGATGATAAATACAGTAACATTTGTTGGGGGAGTACCTCCTGACATTTAAGAAAAAATATTTCTTTTGTAGAATCAATTAGTTTTTAGGAATTTTGGTAAGATTTTATATTTTCAAAGTTACCTGGAGCCCCCACAAGGGAATGTGACACCACCAACCATATACCACTTAATACGTATGATATCATATTTGATTAAAACACATGTATTTATTGGGGGAGTACCTCCTGAAAAATTTTGTCTGGTGTCAAAAATAACAGGAATGACCATTTTGCACCAAAATATAGTGTCAATGTAAAACATTATCTGGAGCCTTTGAAAGGGAATATGACACCACTCCTTATATACCTGTTCATCTGTCAGACATCATAGATGATAAATACAGTAACATTTGTTGGGGGAGTACCTCCTGACATTTAAGAAAAAAATATTTCTTTTGTAGAATAAACAGGGTTTTAGGATTTTTTGAAAGATTTTATATTTTCAAAGTTACCTGGAGCCCCCATAAGGGAATGTGACACCACCAACCATATACCACTTAATACGTATGATATCATATTTGATTAAAACACATGTATTTATTGGGGGAGTACCTCCTGAAAAATTTTGTCTGGTGTCAAAAATAACAGGAATGACCATTTTGCACCAAAATATAGTGTCAATGTAAAACATTATCTGGAGCCTTTGAAAGGGAATGTGACACCACTCCTTATATACCTGTTCATCTGTCAGACATCATAGATGATAAATACAGTAACATTTGTTGGGGGAGTACCTCCTGACATTTAAGAAAAAAATATTTCTTTTGTAGAATAAACAGGGTTTTAGGATTTTTTGAAAGATTTTATATTTTCAAAGTTACCTGGAGCCCCCATAAGGGAATGTGACACCACCAACCATATACCACTTAATACGTATGATATCATATTTGATTAAAATACATGTATTTATTGGGGGAGTACCTCCTGAAAAATTTTGTCTGGTGTCAAAAATGACAGGAATGACCATTTTGCACCAAAATATAGTGTCAATGTAAAACATTATCTGGAGCCTTTGAAAGGGAATGTGACACCACTCCTTATATACCTGTTCATCTGTCAAATATCATAGATGATAAATACAGTAACATTTGTTGGGGGAGTACCTCCTGACATTTAAGAAAAAAATATTTCTTTTGTAGAATCAGTTAGTTTTTAGGAATTTTGGTAAGATTTTATATTTTCAAAGTTACCTGGAGCCCCCACAAGGGAATGTGACACCACCAATCATACACCACTTAATACGTATGATATCATAGTTGATTAAAACACATGTATTTATTGGGGGAGTACCTCCTGAAAAATTTTGTCTGGTGTCAAAAATGACAAGAATGACCATTTTGCACCAAAATACACTGTCAATATAAAACATTATCTGGAGCCTTTGAAAGGGAATGTGACACCACTCCTTATATACCTGTTCATCTGTCAGACATCATAGATGATAAATACAGTAACATTTATTGGGGAGTACCTCCTGACATTTAAGAAAAAAATATTTCTTTTGCAGAATCAACAGGGTTTTAGGATTTTTTGAAAGATTTTATATTTTCAAAGTTACCTGGAGCCCCCATAAGGGAATGTGACACCACCAACCATATACCACTTAATACGTATGATATCATAGTTGATCAAAACACATGTATTTATTGGGGGAGTACCTCCTGAAAAATTTTGTCTGGTGTCAAAAATGACAAGAATGACCATTTTGCACCAAAATACACTATCAATATAAAACATTATCTGGAGATTTTGAAAGGGAATGTGACACCACTTCTTATATACCTGTTCATCTGTCAGACATCATAGATGATAAATACAGTAACATTTGTTGGGGGAGTACCTCCTGACATTTAAGAAAAAAATACATGTATTTCTTTTGTAGAATCAACAGGGTTTTAGGATTTTTTGTAAGATTTTATATTTTCAAAGTTACCTGGAGCCCCCATAAGGGAATGTGACACCATAAACTTTATACCACTCAATACATATGATATCATAGTTGATTAAAACAATAGTATTTAGTGGGGGAGTACCTCCTGAGAAATTTTGTCAGGTGTCAAAAATGACAATAGTGACCACTTTGCACCAAAATACACTGTCAATATAAATCCATTATCTGGAGCCTTTGAAAGGGAATGTGAAACCACTCCTTATATACCTGTTCATCTGTCAGACATCATGGATGATAAATACAGTTACATTTGTTGGGGGGAGTACCTCCTGACATTTAAGAAAAAAATATTTCTTTTGTAGAATCAACAAGGTTTTGGGAATTTTGGTAAGATTTTCTATTTTCAAAGTTAGCTGGAGCCCCCATAAGGGAATGTGACACCACCAACCATATACCACTTAATACGTATGATATCATATTTGATTAAAACACTTGTATTTATTGGGGGAGTACCTCCTGAAAAATTTTGTCAGGTGTCAAAAAAGACAAGAGTGACCATTTTGCACCAAAATACACTGTCAATATAAATACATTATCTGGAGCGTTTGAAAGGCAATGTGACACCACTCCGTACATACCTGTTCATCTGTCAGACATCATAGGTGATAAATACAGTAACATTTGTTGGGGGGAGTATCTCCAGACATTTAAGAAAAAATTATTTCTTTTGCAGAATCACCAAATTTTGTGAATTTTTGTAAGATTTTCTATTTTCAACGTTACCTGTAGCCCCAAAAAGGGAATGTGACACCACCATTTAAATAACTTTCTGTTTACTAGATATAATAGATGATAAACACAGTTACTTTTGGTGGGAAAGTACTTTATGAAAAATTCTGTGGGGCGTTACAAGTGACCAAGGTGACCACTTTTTGTACGAAACCACACAAAGTCAAAATAAAAGATTATCTGGGGCCTTTGAAAGGGAATGTGACACCATCCCTTATATTCTTGTTTAATAACTAGATATCATAGATGATAAATACAGTTACATTTAATGGGGGAGTACCTCATGAGAAATTCTGTGGGGCTTTACAAGTGACCAAGATGACCAGTTTTTGTACAAAACTGCACAAAGTCAATATAAAAAATTACCTGGAGCCTTTAAAAGGGAATGTGACACCATCTCTTCTATTCTTGATTATCAACTAGATATCATAGATAGTAAATACAGTTACATTTGTTGGGGAGTACCTCATGAAAAATTCTTTGGGGTGACACAGGTGGCCAAGGTGACCACTTTTTGCATGAAAATGCACATAATCAAGATCAAAAATTATCTGGAGCCTTTAAAAGGGAATGTGACACCACCCCTTATCTTCCTGATTATTAACTAGATATCGTAGATGATAAATACAGTTCCATTTGTTGGGGGAGTACCTCATGAAAAATTCTGTGGGTTGTCACAAGTGATCAACATGACCATGTTTTGCACCAAAAGGCAAAAAGTTAATATGAAACATTACCTTGAGCCTTTGAAAGGGATTATGACACCATCCCTTTTATCACTGTATGTTTTCTATACATCTTGGATGATAACTATAGTTACATTTGTTGGGGGAGTACCTCATGAAAAAATCTTTGGGGCGTCATAAATTACCAAGGTTACCACTTTTTGTTTGAAAATTCACAAAGTTGGTATGAAACATTATGTGGAGCCTTTAAAATGGAATGTGATACCATCCTTTTTATACCTGGTTGTTTGCTAGACATCCCAGATGATAATTACATTTAAATTTGTAGGAGAGTACCTTATGAAAATTTTGTGGGGTGTCCCATGTGACCAATGCGATCTTTTTTTGCACAAAAACGCACAACATCAACAGGTAACATTATCTGGAGCCTTTAAAAGGGAATGTGACACCATTCCTTATACCCATATTAATTTGCTAGATATCACAGATGATAGTTACGCTACATTAAATTTTGTTTGGGAACTATTTAAGGGGTGGTGTCACATTCCCTTCTAAATGCTCCATATGTTTCATATCGACATTGTATGTTTTTGTGCAAAAAGTTGTCACCTTAGTCACTTGCACCATGCGTCAAAATTTGCATGAGTTACCCCCCTACAAAAGTAACTGCATTTGTTATCTTTGATGACTAGCAAACAACCAAGGATGTAAGGGATGGTTTCACAGTCTCTTTTAAAAGCTCCAGGTAATGTTTCAAAATGACTTTGTGCAAAAAGTGGTCACTTTGGTCACATGGGACAACCTACAAAATCTTTTGAGAGATACTCCCCCATTGAATATGATTGTAAATATTATCTGGGATGTCTGGCAATTAACCAGGTATATAATGGACGGTGTCACATTCCGTTTTTAAGGCTCCAGGTAATGTTTCATATTAACTGAGTGCATTTCAGGCAAAAGTGCTCACCTTGGTCACTTGTGACACCCCAATGAATTCTTCAGAAGTTACTCCCCAAACAAAAGTAACTTAACATCTTTCATGTCTAGCAAACAACCAGGTGTATAAGGAATGGTGTCTCATTCCCTTTCAAAGGCTCCAGATAATGTGTCATATTGACTTAGTTCATGCAAAAAGTGGTCACCATGGTCAAGTTTAACACCCCACAGAATTTTTCATGAGGTACTCCCCCAACAAATGTAACTGTATTAATCATCTATGATATGTAGTTAATAATACAGAATATAAGGGGTGATGTCACATTCCCTTTTAAAAGCTCCAGATGATTTTTTATTGTGACTTTGTGCGGTTTCATACAAAAAATGTTCACCATGGTCACTTTTAACACCCCACAGAATTTTTCATGAGGTACTCCCCCAACAAATGTAACTGTATTAATCATCTATGATTATGTAGTTAATATTATGTATTTTAAGGGTGGTGTCACATTCCCTTTTAAAGGCTCCAGATGATTTTTTATTGAGACTTTCTGCGGTTTTATACAAAAATTGGTCACCTTGGTCAGTTGTAACGCCCCACAAAGTTTTCATGGGGTACTCCCCCTACGAATGTAACTATTTTTATCATGTTTGATATCTAGCTGATAATTAGGAATATAAAGGATGGTGTCACATTCCCTTTTAAAGGCTCCAGATATTTTTTTATATTGACTTTGTGTGGTTTCATACAAAAAGTGGTCACCTTGGTCACTTGTAACGCCCCACAGAATTTCTCATGAGGTACTCCCCCAACAAATGGAACAGTGTTTATTATCTATCATGTCTAGCAAACAATCAGGGATATAAGGGATGGTGTCACATTCCCTTTTAAAGGCTCCAGATAATTTTTTATATTGATTATGTGCATTGTCATGCAAAAAAATGGCAACTTTGGTCACCTGTGACACCCAACAGAATGTTTCATGAGGTACTCCCCCAACAAATGTAACTGTATTGATCATCTATGATATATAGTTGATAATCAAGAATAGAAGGGATAGAGTCACATTCCCTTTTAAAGACTCCAGATAATATTTTATATTGACTTTGTGCCGTTTCGTACAAAAAGTGGTCACCTTGATCACTTGTAACGCCCCACAGAATGTTTCATGAGGTACTCCCCCAACAAATGTAACTGTATTTATCATCTATGATATATAGTTGATAATCAAGAATAGAAGGGATGGTGTCACATTCCATTTTAAAGGCTCCAGATAATTTTTTATATTGACTTTATGCCGTTTCGTACAAAAAATGGTCACCTTGGTCACTTGTAATGCCCCACAGAATTTTTCTTGAGGTACTCCCCCAACAAATGGAACTGTATTTATCATCTATGATATATAGTTGATAATCAAGAATAGAAGGGATAGAGTCACATTCCCTTTTAAAGACTCCAGATAATATTTTATATTGACTTTGTGCCGTTTCGTACAAAAAGTGGTCACCTTGATCACTTGTAACGCCCCACAGAATGTTTCATGAGGTACTCCCCCAACAAATGTAACTGTATTTATCATCTATGATATACAGTTGATAATCAAGAATAGATGGGATGGTGTCACATTCCCTTTTAAAGGCTCCAGATAATTTTTTATATTGACTTTATGCCGTTTTGTACAAAAATTGGTCACCTTGGTCACTTGTAATGCCCCACAGAATTTTTCTTGAGGTACTCCCCCAACAAATGGAACTGTATTTATCATCTATGATATCTAGTTTATAATCAAGAATAGAAGGGATGGTGTCACATTCCCTTTTAAAGGCTCCAGATAATTTTTTATATTGACTTTGTGCTGTTTCATACAAAATGTGGTCACCTTGATCACTTGTAACACCCCACAGAATTTTTCATGAGGTACTCCCCCAACGTATGGAACTGTATTTATCATCTATGATATCTAGTTAATAAGCAGGAATATAAGGGATGGTGTCACACTCCCTTTTAAAGGCTCCAGATAATTTTTCATATTGACTTTGTGCTGTTTCATACAAAATGTGGTCACTTTGATCACTTTTGATACCCCACAGAATTTTTCATGAGGTACTCCCCTAACAAATGTAACTGTATTGATCATCTATGATATCTAGTTGATAATCAAGAATAGAAGGGATGGTGTCACATTCCCTTTTAAAGGCTCCAGATAATTTTTTATATTGACTTTATGCCGTTTCGTACAAAAATTGGTCACCTTGGTCATTTGTAACGCCCCACAGAATTTTTCTTGAGGTACTCCCCCAACAATTGTAACTGTATTTATCAACTATGATATCTAGTTGATAATCAAGAACAGAAGAGATGGTGTCACATTCCCTTTTAAAAGCTCCAGATAATTTTTCATATTGACTTTGTGCTGTTTCGTACAAGATGTGGTCACCTTGGTCACTTGTGACAACCCACAGACTTTTTCATGAGGTACTCCCCCAACAAATGTAACTGTATTTATGATCTATGATATCTAGTTGATAATCAAGAATAGAAGGGATGGTGTCACATTCCCTTTTAAAGGCTCCAGATAATTTTTTATATTGACTTTATGCCATTTCGTACAAAAAATGGTCACCTTGGTCATTTGTAACTCCCCATAGAATTTTTCATGAGGTACTCCCCCAACAAATGTAACTGTATTTATCATCTATGATATCTAGTTGATAATCAAGAATAGAAGAGATGGTGTCACATTCCCTTTTAAAGGCTCCAGATAATTTTTTATATTGACTTTGTGCTGTTTCATACAAAATGTGGTCACCTTGATCACTTGTAATACCCCACAGAAATTTTCATTAGGTACTCCCCCAACGTATGGAACTGTATTTATCATCTATGATATCTAGTTAATAAGCAGGAATATAAGGGATGGTGTCACACTCCCTTTTAAAGGCTCCAGATAATTTTTCATATTGACTTTGTGCTGTTTCATACAAAATGTGGTCACTTTGATCACTTTTAACACCCCACAGAATTTTTCATGAGGTACTCCCCCAACAAATGGAACTGTATTTATCATCTATGATATCTAGTTGACAATCAAGAATAGAAGGGATGGTGTCACATTCCCTTTTAAAGGCTCCAGATAATTTTTTATATTGACTTTATGCCGTTTCGTACAAAAATTGGTCACCTTGGTCATTTGTAACGCCCCACAGAATTTTTCTTGAGGTACTCCCCCAACAATTGTAACTGTATTTATCAACTATGATATCTAGTTGATAATCAAGAACAGAAGAGATGGTGTCACATTCCCTTTTAAAAGCTCCAGATAATTTTTCATATTGACTTTGTGCTGTTTCGTACAAGATGTGGTCACCTTGGTCACTTGTGACAACCCACAGACTTTTTCATGAGGTACTCCCCCAACAAATGTAACTGTTTTTATGATCTATGATATCTAGTTGATAATCAAGAACAGAAGAGATGGTGTCACATTCCCTTTAAAAGGCTCCAGATAATTTTTTATATTGACTTTGTGCCGTTTCATACAAAATGTGGTCACCTTGATCACTTGTAACACCCCACAGAATTTTTCATGAGGTATTCCCCCAATAAATTGAACTGTATTTATTATCTATGATATCTAGTTGATAATAAAGAATAGAAGGGATGGTGTCACATTCCCTTTTAAAGGCTCCAGATAATTTTTTATATTGACTTTATGCCGTTTCGTACAAAAATTGGTCACCTTGGTCATTTGTAACACCCCACAGAATTTTTCATGAGGTACTCCCCCAACGAATGTAACTGTATTTATCATCTATGATATCTAGTAAGTTGATAATCAAGAATAGAAAAGATGGTGTCACATTCCCTTTTAAGGGCTCCGGATAATTTTTCATATTGACTTTGTGCTGTTTCATACAAAATGTGGTCACTTTGATCACTTGTGACGCCCCACAGAATTTCTCATGAGCTACTCCCCCAACCAATGTAACTGTATTTATCATCTATGATATCTAGTTGATAATCAAGAATAGAAGAGATGGTGTCACATTCCCTTTTAAAGGCTCCAGATAATTTTTGATATTGATTATGTGCATTATCATGCAAAAAGTGGTCACCTTGGTCACTTGTGACAACCCACAGATTTTTTCATGAGGTACTCCCCCAACAAATGTAACTGCATTTATCATCTATAATATCTAGTTAATCATCAGGAATAGAAGGGATGGTGTCACATTGCCATTTAAAAGCTCTAGATAGTTTTTCATATTGACTTTGTGCTGTTTCATACAAGAAGTGGTCACCTTGGTCATTTGTAACGCCCCAAAGAATTTTCCATGAGGTACTCCCCAAACAAATGTAATTGTATTTACCATCCATGATATTTAGTTGATAATCAAGAATAGAAGGGATGGTGTCACATTCCCTTTTAAAGGCTCCAGATAATTTTTAATATTGACTTTGTGGTGACTCGTACAAGAAGTGGTCACCTTGGTCATTTGTAATGTCCCACAGAATTTGCCATGAGATACTCCCCCAACAAATGTAACTGTATTAATCATCTATGAAACCTAGTTAATGATCAAGAATGGAAGGGATGGTGTCACATTCCCTCTTAAAGGCTCCAGATTATTTTTAATATTGACTATGTGCATTATCAAGCAAAAAATGGTCACCTTGGTCACCTGTGACACCCCACAGAATTTTTCACATGGTACTTCCCCAATAAATGTAACTGTATTTGTCATCTACGTTGTCTGACAAATAGAGAGGTATATGAGGGGTGGTGTCACAATCCTTTTTAAAGGTTCCAGATACTGTTCCATATTGACTTAATGGGTCTTGGTGTAAAAAGTGGTCATCTTGGTCTCATGTGACAGCCCAACCAAATATTTCATGAGTTGCTCCTAAAATCAGTCCTAGTGTTAGAATCGTTTATGATATAGCTATTGTATGGACGTCATATTGTTTAGTCAAGACAATGATTTTGATCAAGTTATGTGCAGTTCACCTTCCTTGCTTTTCATGTAAAACAGAAAGGCAGCAAAATGACAAATTAATGAATACCGAATTTCTAAGTTAAAACTAGTGTACAACAGATGTTTCACGCAAAAATACTTGCAAAATGGTGAAAACAAGTGTTTATTGTCGATGTTATCATTTGACAGTTGCGAAGAAAGCTAGAAAACAAGGGAGGTCATTCGAAATCGTCATTTTACCTCTTCTGGGTAGTTCAGACGCAAATCTGGGTAGTCCAGACGCATTTTGATGGATTCCAAATAAATCACGCTTCAATTTACATGTATTTAGAATAAATATAAAGTCGATAAGCTTTTATTCGTTAATATTTCGTATAAAGATACTTTTTAAGTTGTCAAAAGACTACAGAAAGACGAAAAACACGAATTATCAACAAATTCTCTAAGTAGCGAAACATTGGTGCGAATCCTTATTGGGAGAAGCTTATTGGGAGAACCCTTGATTTCGGTCACGCGTGAACTAAAACCATATTATGCCAGAAAAAAATAGAATCTACTTCTAAATCTGCATGCACAATATTGTTTGAAATAGAAAAAACAAAGAGAAAAAAAAAATATCCAAACTCACCATGCTTTTTCCATGACCGCGAATGTTCTTCAAGTAGATCTAGTTGACTTCCAGATTGTTGTCAGTAAAATGGCGTCGCACTTTCGCGCGTTCGGATTTATAAGACGACGTTTCCAATATCGCTGTTTTTCAACAAAAAACCTCGTAACTGCAGCTGATAACAAGCTGCAGTTACGAGGTTTTTATTGAAAGAACAGCTATTATGTACATTGACCAATCGTTTTATTGAAATGTACATAGACCAATCACTAGCGCTAACGGTAAACCAATCAGCTGTGGGCTATTGTGTACTTCGACCAATCACCTGTTTGGGGCACCCAAGGGAGGGCGTGAACAAGGCTGATATCATATCACAGGAAAATGGGTCTTTTGGCATTTTAGATTGATTGATCGATTGATTGGTGTTAAACCCATTCCCAAAGGGTAAAATGTTAGGGGGTCCAAATGCAGCCTGATTGATATTCATTTCCATAAAGACATTCAGTCAAAATTGTGTAATACTAGGACCCCCCCCCCCCCCCCCTGTTTAAGTAGGCCTATGCTTGGACCCCCTCACAGAAATCCTGTATCCGCCAGAGGATTTTGACGTCTCCAATTGGTAAAGATTTTTGGCAAGAATAGAGGAGAAAGGAGAAAGTACGGCTGACGAACATAATCTCCTTTACTCGCAATGCTTTCCAAATAGGGCCTATGATATTTAGATATTCTACATTTTGTGACACGCTGGTTTAACCAAATTCTTAACATTCCATTCCTTTTAGGCCCCTGCTATAAGAAAACTTTGAAAACATAGAGAGAAAAGAATGCTGACACTGATGATCGGCATTATTTTCTTCTTTTCCGTCTGTTTATTCTATGCTTTGGCATGCACTCATCAAAATATCAATGACACTGAAATTGTTCTTAGAAATGCGTAGAAAAAAGCCTAGATAGAATGTATTTTTCTCATTTGCTCTCGATCAATCATTTGAATTCGAGACGTCGAATCCAGGATTTATGTGGTAGAGGGTTAAACCCTTTATTCATCAAATATACATTTAAAAAATCAAAATCCCTTTGTGGTGCCTCTTTTCATCTACTAGTTTTTGATTGACAGATTCGTGAATTGTTCTTACGGGCCCGTGCAGATCTATTTTCACATGTATTTATATATATCACTGCATTTCAACAAAAAACCTCGTAACTTCAACTTAAAACGTTCTACAGTTACGAGTTTTTTAAAGGCGACGAATTGTGTCTTTAATGGTAAAAAAGGGTTGTGCAGTTTGAAAGATTCCATAGAAGATATACTTCACGATAAATGACCTGGCAGAGCAGCCCATGCTAATCGAATGAAGTGCTCTGCCAGGTCAATTCTCGTCCGCTATAAAATTACAAGATAGGCTATAGGTTTTGGGAAAATATTGTGGTAAATGAAGAAATTGCTTGTCATAATGTTTTCCATACAAAAAAGATCCAAAAACCTTTAACCCATTACCACACAGAGACTCTTTTTTCCTCCCTTCAAGTTAATGGCTTTGGAAAACATTGTGGAAAATGAAGAAATTGCTTATGACAAGCAATTTCTTCATTTCCCACAATGTTTTCTATCCTAAATGACCAATTTTTATTAGATCTAAATTCCTTTCACTTGAAATTGTCATCTGCAATGTCTTTGAATTTGGAGAACCCTAAATTTGCGTTGTTTGGTAATGGATTAAATAGCCTATCTTATAGAGTAGGGAAAATACACTTTCCTCCCAATGTTTTAGTGGTATCACTAATTCACGGCCGCTTATCTACTAAATCACAACATTTTGTTGTGTATGAAAAAAAGTTTAGAGGATATCCGGTTGGCAGTTAGAGGAGCCGACAAATCGGCGGGTGAAAGGTGAGTCTCGTCTTTTAATCGAAATGTTCTTGCTTCTAGCTCGAAAATCAAAAATCGGAGAATGTCATACAACCCTTTATTCATTTTCACATATTTGTGAGCCCCATCCAAACCCCGATTCCCAGAGATTGAACGGGAATTCATTTTCTCCCGTTGCAAGGGTAGCCCCAATATTGACATTTCGTCAATCCTGATGGGCGTTTGTCCACTTTCTGAGGATGAATGGCCCAAAACCTGTGTGTATTATAAAATAGTTGTATGTAAATCACATCGTGCAAACAATATTTTGATAACTTACTGTCGATCTTTGAAGAAAATCAGTTCTTCCGGTCAGTTTGTGCGTTAGAGGATAGGTTGTGAGTAAGAGGATAGGTTGTGATTTAGAAGACAGAATGCATTCATCGCATTCAATACCATTTGTCATTGTTTATATGCGAATTAATCCAAACCGAAATACTCTCATTACAAGACTAGTCTTGTCCAAAGATTAAACCCTTATTTCGCTTAAGAATCACTGTGTCATTTTTATTTGGCAGAGTACGAGTTCATTGTGATATGATATAGAAAACCCCTTTTTACACACCAGTTATATATATCATATTACATTATCTCATCTAAATGAATGTAAAGTTCTTATGCATAATAGATTTATAACAATGTTTGATACATTCACTATCCTTTGTCTTTCTTCATGTGAACTTTTAAACTATTCAAAGTAAATACTGTGCAATATTCCAACCATTTTTGTATGCTCTAAAGTAGAATCTAGCCTTTTTAAAATATAATGCGTAAGAAGTGGAAAAACCGGAGACAATAAAGACGTGTCAAAAATACAGGTCTGTAAATCTTGTTTATCCATAGATCTTCTTGTTTATTGATTCAATATGTTTAATATTAAGTCATCAATCATATAGGCCTACAAGTTGCAAATTAACAGTAATCTCTTCTTTGTGTCAATACTTTACAATCCCTTTCTAATTAGTACGTTATACCATGCCTTGTATGATAAAGGGTTAAAGAATCCCATTTACACATCATGGAAAAGCAACGGAACAAGAGAATTCGATTTCCTTCATAAAGATTTCTTCAAAAATCCTATCCCATACAAGATATTTATTTTATAACTCCCTTGTAAAATAGTTTCGGAAAACATCGAGAGAAAGAAGAAATTGTTGATTATCAGCCCTTCCCTCAATATTTACGCCCTCAAACATATACTTCTCACATCTGTAACTCTTTATAAATAAAGCAGTCCAAAATTGTGTCATTTTGAAAACACTTTTGAAAACACCCATTACCAAATTGGCTAAATATTTGACTTTTCCGAAGCAAAAGATATAGCAGACAAGAATATCAGGTGTATGAAATTTTAAAAAGAGAACGCACAAACGCCCTCTTATCTTAAATTTTCATTTTAAATTATCACATGCAGATGGGCAGACAAGCAGACAATGTTAAATTGTTTAAATGTTTAAATGTTTAACTGATGTATCAATTTACTGGGCGTAAAAATACGTTATGCCATTTCACTCACCCTTTGATAATAGACATATCACATAGAGTATTTCGGTTTGGCTTAATTCGCATATAAACAATGACAAATGGTATTGAATGCGATGAATGCATTCTGTCTTCTAAATCACAACCTATCCTCTTACTCACAACCTATCCTCTACCGCACAAACTGACCGGAAGAACTGATTTTCTTCAAAGATCGACAGTAAGTTATCAAAATATTGTTTGCACGATGTGATTTACATACAACTATTTTATAATACACACAGGTTTTGGGCCATTCATCCTCAGAAAGTGGACAAACGCTCATCAGGATTGACGAAATGTCAATATTGGGGTTACCCTTGCAACGGGAGAAAATGAATTCCCGTTCAATCTCTGGGAATCGGGGTTTGGATGGGGCTCACAAATATGTGAAAATGAATAAAGGGTTGTATGACATTCTCCGATTTTTGATTTTCGAGCTAGAAACAAGAACATTTCGATTAAAAGACGAGACTCGCCTTTCACCCGCCGATTTGTCGGCTCCTCTAACTGCCAACCGGATATCCTCTAAAGTTTTTTTCATACACAACAAAATGTTGTGATTTAGTAGATAAGCGGCCGTGTAATTTGTGGATTACATTACGTTCGCCCATAAACATGGCGTGGAATCGTGGAATCATGGAATTATTAAAGCCTCTCTTACAACCCGTCAAGCCTCTCTTACAACCGGTCGTACGTGCTCCTGCGTGCGGTCTGCGTCTAAAACGTACGTTTAGTCGTGCGATGCACGTACGTGCAACGTACGATTTTTGTGGACGCAACCACGACGTAGACTGCACGCAGCAAAGAAATGTCCGGACAATTCTTATGAGGCGCTCTTACAACCCGTCGTGCGTCTTTATAAATCTTGCGATTTTGCAGCGTTTAAAAACGCACGATTTAAAAAGACGCACGACGGGTTGTAAGAGAGGCTTCATGCATCTTCTTAAATCGTACGTCTTAAAACGCTGCAAAATCGCACGATTTATAAAGACGCACGACGGGTTGTAAGATCGCCTCATAAGAATTGTCCGGTCAATTCTTTACTGCGTGCAGTCTGCGTCGTGGTTGCGTCCACAAAAATCGTACGTTGCACGTGTGTGCATCGCAAGACTAAATGTACGTTTAAGACGCAGACCGCACGCAGGAGCACGTACGACCGGTTGTAAGAGAGGCTTAAAGAATTGTACGGTCAATTCTTTGCTGTGTGCAGTCTGCATCGTGGTTGCGTCCACCAAAATCGTACGTTGCACGTGCGTGCATCGCACGATTAAACGTACGTTTTAGACGCAGACAGCACGCTTACCGCACGCAGGAGCACGTACGACCGGTTGTAAGAGAGGTTTAAGATAGATATTCTCTGTGTCTATTTGGCATGGTATGCAGATATTCTCTGTGTCTATTTGGCATGGTATGCAGTCAGTTCGTACCCATTACCACATGTGTACACTTAAAGACACTTCTAACGCAACACTTACATTTTCCTAAATAACTTAAAATTTAATAAACCATTTTCGTCAAGTTTTCAACAACTTTAAATCATTTATATTGGCTATATATCTGTGATTTTCATAAAGAAATATTGAGTAAAAATTATTAAATTTACAGGTCATAATAAATTATTATTCTATGACTAGAAAACAAAAAATCGCAGTTAAGGTTCGCGAGCTGATGACGTGAATTTTAACAGCAGGAAAGTTTATGACAGCTAGCTAACATTCTGTGTGCCCGCCATGGGCCTAGACGACACGAAAACACCTTCTTCTCATTGAAAAATCATAATACAGTAGGCTGTCTGATGAATCTTTGCGGGACAGTTCTTCACTCGTCCCTAAGTATCTGTTGCAGTTGCTGACAATTTTTTGGAGCAAAGAGGCGTAAAACTAATCTCTACGGCAACAAAATTGATGATTTCGTGCAATGCGGACACGCGCAAAACATTATTTCTTAAACAAAACAGGTGCATCTGAATTCTAGTATTGCTTCGCACGTGAAAGCATGTTATCAAATCTATCGAAGCAGGGGTTCAAGATATGAGCATGCTTTGGTGACGATGCTTTGATGCTATTGAATTTTCAAATTGCATGGCGGTTTTGTGAATTTTCAAATATGAGTGATGGTGAAAAACTAAAGACTTTTCATGTTTGGATGAGCTGGTTTTGATGAAATTTACAGAAAACATGTAAACCATATAGATTTATGATTACTGAAAATCTAATAAAACATAATACTGCATTATTTTTGTAATTATGACGAAAACTGTAGGTGTTGCGTTAAAAGCGTCTTTAAGTGTATATTGGACCAGTAATTTGTTTCATTTCTCGTATGTAACATCTTTAACCCTTTACCAAGCTAGATTTTACATCTAGATATTCTATGACGTTGCTCGGAGGTTCAAGAAAAGTTTGAAGAAACGTTGAGGCAAAACAAGAACATTTAATTAATCTTGCATTTTGTCGTCTGCTTGTCATATCTGGACCATTTTGAAAGCCTGTTCTATGGAGAAGGGTTAGGTCTAGATAATGAAGTTTGGAAAAACGTTGAGTCAAATCAATTTTGCACGTTTTGTTTAGAGGACTTTGGTCTCGCAAAAGTAATCGAATTTAAGGTAAACAGCTCCTCGGAGCAAATTCTTACAATTTTATACGAGTTTTTTCCCTTGGACCAGAAAAGTGCATAAAATTCTCGCTCTCTCTCACAGAGGCTCTTGCTATTCTATTTTGTCATGGACTGGACCATTTTGAAAAGTCTGTTCTTTAGAGAAGGGTTAGGTCTAGATAATGAAGTTTGGGAAAACGTTGAGGCAAATCAATTTTGCACGTTTTGTTTGGAGGACTTTGGTCTCGCAAATGTTATCGAATTTAAGGTAAACAACTCCTCCGGGCAAATTCTTAAAATTTTATACGAGTTTTTTCCCTTGGACCTGACAAGTGCAGAAAATTCTCGCTCTCTTTAACAAAGGCTCTTGCTATTCGATTCTGTCATGGACTTGGCCATTTTGAAAGTCTGTTCTTTGGAGAAGGGTTAGGTCTAGATAATGAAGTTTGGAAAAACGTTGAGGCAAATCAATTTTTCACGTTTTGTTTAGAGGACTTTGGTCTCGCGAATGTAATCGAATTTAAGGTAAACAACTCCTCGAGGAAAATTCTAAAAACTTTATACGAGTTGTTTCCCTTGGATCAGAACCGTGCAGATAATTCTCACTCTCTTTCACAGAGCCTCTTTCATCTCGCTTCTGTCATGGACTGCGGTAGCCTAGGATATGAAAAATAGCGATAGGAATAATAAGAGGTTTGAAAAATAGCGCCATTTTAATTAGACCAATATTTAAATTTTAGAGCACTTCTGGTGCTTGCAAACAAAAGAACGTTTTCTTTCTCTAATGTATAATTACAAAAAATGAAACAGTTACACATGTGTGACCCGTCACGCTAAAAGGGATCTTATCCGAACTCCAAAATCCAAATTTTGACAAACTTGTAAGACTCAGTATAGGTAAACCAGATCCCGTATGCGAAAAATGAACATATAGTAAGATAGAGAAAACATTCCGGATTTAGAAAATTACATAAAAGTGAAAATTATCGGCCCTAGTCTTTCTGCGCGGACTGCGCAGACTGACTAGGGTCGATATTTTTCACACATCCGATAAGGTCCCATTTAGCGTGACGGGTCACATTTATTAAAGACGTTGTCCTTCGGTAGACCATGATTCGTGGACTCTAGCCGAGATAGCCCATAGCATTCTCCCCGCAGAGTGATCATTCATTGCTCTTCACATATCTCTGCAAGGAGCTACCTCGGCTAGAGTCCACGAATCGTGGTCTATCGAAGGATTGCGTTTTAAGTTACTTTGTAGGCCTAACTGTTTCATTTCTTGTATTATACATTAGAGAAAGAACATATTATTCTGTTTGCATCATTGTTAGTCAGGTGATTCTCCCCATTGTCCATACGAGAGTTATTGCTACTCCCGCCGTTTACCCGCGGTTGGCGTTCCCGTGGACAGAGGGTAGGCCCGTGGCGCTTCTTCTCTGCTTTGGTCATAGAGCACCTAATGTTCAACGGGTTCCTGTCGTTTCTCGTACCAGTACTATCACAACACCCTAACCAAGTCTTCAGCTAATCGCCCACACAGGTTAACGATTACCAAGCCACTGCATGCCCACATGAGCAATTTTATATGGGGCTCCAAGCCTAGACTGGTACTCCAATCCTTGTCTGGGCCAGTGTGTGAATATTGGAGGGGCTAAATTGGATTTTCCCTATATTGTCAGCGTGAAATAAGAAAACAAATCTAAATTTTTTTTGGCCAATTTTGTGGACTTATCCCCCCCCCCCATGTTCTTGCGGGCCTGCATTGGTGAGAGACAATTTTGTCAGAAACGATATTTGCCGGGATTCGAGACCTCATGAGTGAGAGTCCCATGCGCTACCAACTGTGGCCAAGGCCTTTCAATTTTGGAACAGTCGATAGTCATGCCGGTATTTAAGCACAACAGCTCGGGCTGGAATGATCCAACTTTCGTTTGTGTTTTTGTGGTAGGCCTTCGGGGTTGCAATGCGTCGTGGAAAAGTGAGGGACAATGAAATTTTAATCCATTACCAAACGACAAAATTGTAAGCTGGTTCAAATTTAAAGGAAGTTGCAGACGACAATTTCAAGTGAATGAAAGTTTATATTTTTTAGTCTTTTTATGTATAAAACATTGTGGGAAATGAAGAAATTGCTTGTCACAAGCAATTTCTTCATTTTCCTCGATGTTTTTCAAAGTCACTATCTTGTGGGGAGTAAAAAAGAGTCAGTGTGTGGAAATGGGTTAAAAAGGTAATTTCCCTGTTTTATCGCATGGCGACTGTCACTGCTAAGCTACAATTCACTCTTTCTCATGGTGTTTGAGATCACTACGGATCCAGATCGACTTGCAGCCGAGTGCCGCCTGCTTAGGACCTAAATTGCTAAGTTTGTAGTTGTCACATGTTATAATTAACCCATTACCACACAGTGACGCCTTTAACTCCCCACAAGATAAAGGCTTTGGAAAGCATAGTGGAAAATGAAGAAATTGCTTATGACAAGCAATTTCTTCATTTCCCACTATGTTTTCTACACAAAAGACCCAAAGTGGAGAATTCCATTCACTTGAAGTTGTCGTCTGCATCACCTTTCAAATTGGATGAGTCTTAAATTTTGATATCCGGTAATGAGTTAAGGTATACGACCCATCAATAGAATCATAAAGATACATAAGTAACTATATATATTTAAAATCAGCATGGTATCCCGCATCTAATTGCCAATTTTTATCAACTTTGATCGTTGCGTTAGTGAAATTTTGATAATTTTATATCTCGCATCAGGGTCATACAAAATCATGAAATGCCAAACACCCCAAGTGAGCTTTTAAACACAAAAACTGCATGATTAAAAGCAATAAACACAAGTGTTTGCATCTAATCAATAGCTTATATTATCCCCAACAATGGACTAACAAGTAAATAAATAATAACCAGCAACAAATTTTTTTTTTGCTTTTGTAATACATGGCTACCATACTTTCGACAGGCTTTTCGGACGAATCTGAAATAATAGTCAATTTTAGATAATACTAATTCCAATGATATATCAAAATGCATGGCACAAAAGGAAGATCATAATTTTCCTATGTGTATATTCTTTCAAATAAAGTAAAAATTAAACAGTTTCGCCGTACACAAATTTAAAAAAATCACTTTGACTAACACCCCCCCTTTTTTACCACCGCCCAATTTCTTAAGGAAAATGGCACTCTTTGTTCATTATACTTAAACAAATTCTTCCATACGAATTTTACAGTGTTTTTATTGTTTGTATTGGAATATTTATATAATAGTAAATGTTACTATTAAAAAAACATATATATATATATATAAACAAAAATGTTTATAAAACAAGAGTTGTCAGTGGACAGGATAGCTCAACGAAAAAGTGTTGGATTGTGAAATTTTATAGGATGAAAAGAATAAAAAGTCTACCCAAGTAGAAATTTGAAACGGTAATGAATCTGTACCCAATCTTTATCCTTAATAAGGAATATATACATGTCTGACCACAAGCATGTGTGCAAAGTTTCAATACTTTAACAGTGGTAGAAATAAAAATGTTACAAGTACATAATATCTGCATGTAAATCGTTAGCCAAACATGACCATGATGACTATGTCGAAAATTGTTAAAATGCCCCAGAAATTTGTGTGTCTGAGTCTGAGTTGAGGACGGTATTATCATCACAAGAAACATTTTGAAAAAAAAATTAAAGCCAGGAATGTTGCAGAAAGATAGGTCTCTGCCAAAACTAGGTCTTGTTTGGGAAAGGGTTAGGTGAACAAGCAACTTTTGAATATCAGTTTTCTGATGTCATGTTTGAATCATGTTTGCTGCCTTATCAGTAGCTAAAGAGATGGAAATGACGAGACAGAAACACAAAAATATATAATCAAAGAGAAATTCTACAGAGAAAATGAATACAACTGCTTGTATCAGTATTTGCTTCTTTTCTCTCATTGGTTTCTTTTTTCACGCAAACCTAGCGTAGAGAAAGCATCAGTTGGTATTATCTTGTGTCTAGTTGTTTGGGAAAGGGTTAAACAGAAAGAAATGGCAAATGTCAAGCTTACCTTTTCCCAAAGAAAAAGCCAAAATTATGGTAAACAAAGTGACCAGTTATGGAACGAAATATTTATGGTGCGAATCAACCTCCAAACAGTGACGTCAGAGGTACGTAATTCTGATTCAGGGGAGATCACTGTGTGCGCTGCAGTTGGTGTTGTTGCAAAGGGAGGTCATTCTAACTGCCAAAATATTTTGATTTTTTCGTCTTTTGTCGTTTCATTTGACGTTTTTATAAATTCATCGGCTGGGATTCGTTGTAGAAACTGTTCGTACAAATTCAAATCTAATGTAGAAGTCTCTTTACAAAAAATGTTTTAAAAAATCTCCGTAAATCCGAACATGCTCGATTATTTCCGTTGTTGCGGAAACAGCCGACATTACACGAATCATTTAGAGTTAATGATGGGTCGTATTCCTTAAAGAAGCCATAAAAGACCAATGTTGATTTTGACCAGACTGCGCGTATGCGCAGGCTGATCTGGATCCATGTTGGTCTTTAATGATATATGGCCCCTTTCAAGTGCTTCTATTTATAGCGCCGCCAGATCGGTTGAAAATGCGGGGAAAAGCAGTCAAATCGTTTCCACCGAGAATTTAACTATTTTAAAAGGTGATATTCTAGATTGCGGGACTTCATAGTTTGGTGCGCGTTAAGTTTTGATAGAGGTTTGGCATCGGGTTATGAGCCCTGGTATGTTGTTGATACCAGTCTTTGTTTGAAGTTATTGCAGAAAAGTGACTAGATTTTTGCCAGTAGATAATAGTCTACGGACTATAATTCGTACGGGCTCTAGAAAATGGTTTTGATGGCATTCTTTGTTAATGCTCGGCATCCATGCTAGAAATATTCTTTGGGGTATGACAAAACCTCCCAGGGTGGATGCCCAATCTGAAACTTCGAATTAAGGTCACAGCAAGGTCAAAGGTCAAATGCGTGCAATTTCTTATCAAAATAGTTATTGTGCTATTTTTAAAGGCTATACACGCTGTATTATTAATTCTAATTGTGCTAAATTTGCTGAAAATTACACCAGAGACATTATTTTATTGAAAAGACGACTTTTTGTGAATATTTTGACTATTATGGGATAGAAAATGTACTTTCTAAAGCTAAAAACTGTTTATTTCTGAGTATTTCTGACGTTTTCAATCTTTTTTCAACGGTATTTGCCACATTGCCTCAGTCATAAGCATTTCTTAATTTGTGATTGTGTCCTCTACATTGTGTAAAGGTCTGTGCATGTACACATGTATTGTATATCTAAGAAATAATCCGAGTTCTACCGTGGTCTATCTTTATTTAACCACGGTTCTAAGTAATGCAGCGAAATCTACCACAGGGTCCGTTGTCGGTGTAACAAACTTCCATTCAATTTAGAAGATCGGTAAGTGTCCTAAATGCTATCTAGTGAGTTCAATACTCATAACATGCTATGCGTATCCTACTTCATAAGGTCTGTTGTAAGTATATGCTAAGGTAACTGCACCTGATATGGCAATATGTTCCTCTGCAAGAATTGCCACAGAAGTTGCATCTCGTCCAAAACTTTTGTTATATTGTTGAATTGTTGCCCTAATTAACCTATCTTTGCCACAATAATATTTGTAGGCTCCTAATGTTTCCAGAACAAGACTAGTCCAGATATCAAGCTAGCTGTACAAGTACATTAACCCTTTCCCAAACCAGACCTGGTTTTGACGTCCCTAGTAGAAAGAGCCTGGGAAAACATTGACACAAAAGAAGAAAGTGCTGGCTATATGATACACAAAAACATTCCAGTATTCATAAAGATACGTTTTGTCGGCTGCATGAGCTTCAGAATGGGAGCACCATAAGATTTTGTTGTTTAGGATAGAGTAAAACATACCTATGAATATTACGACAATGCAATCAATGAAAAATGATGACACAAGTCTTTCTATTTAGCTCTGGTGCCACAGGCGCCCCATGCTAAGAACAACAATTTCATCTAAATACACCCGAATGGCCGAATAATGTCATGGAATTAGAGGTCCGTCCGTCTGTCTACTCCTCTATCTGTATGTTCTTTTTTCCGTTAGCAAATTTCTTGGTTGGGCAATTCCTCTTGCAGTTTCTATTGGAAGGTAATCAAACTGGGCTATCTATACGAAAACGTTACGAAGGAGAAAATCTGCAGCCGAATGATAACGGCAACGCCCGAGAAATGCCGATGTCTTGTAAATCTCTGTTATAGCTATTCTTTTAAATCTTTTAACCTTGATATACATCTGCATACCTTCTACTTTCTACGTGTGTTCAGTATTTATGTTTATTAAGCGCAAAACATTAAAAGAGTGTTAGTCACCAAGGGAAGATCCAGGAATTTTTTCCAGGGGGGGGGGGGGGGGTTCCAAGCCCAATATTTTTATTAATTTCCAGGAATATGTATTAAAAGATTCACAAATCATTGCAAATATGATTCTAAAACAATAAATTCTAATTAAACATCACATTTATGTGTAAGATTTATTGTTATATTAATGTTTGCATGTTTTCTAATTTTAGGAAAAATTTACCCCACCCACTTTTAGCTATGACTACAAGCGTAAACTATGGACTAATTCAGTGAAGAAATACATATAAGTCAAGAACAGGTGTCTGGGCAATTTTTAAGAATGGTTTTAATCACACAAGCATACCATTGGTATTTTAAAAACTTTTTTTCACTTTTAGACATAACCTTTTTTTGGCGATTTTTGGCCATTTTTTGTTATATTAATGAATATTCACAAATATTCAAAATCAAAAAGTTATACATTATTCATGTAAGTCAAAGTGCAAATCATTAGCCTCATTTTGATACCAAAATAGTTGTTTTAGCTTTATAAATGAGTAAGTTATGGGCTATTTTAGGAGGCATGTATGAAAAGTGCATCGAATGACCTTTGACCTTGATTTAAAAAAAAAACCTACCACTTCTAAGGATGTCATCCACCCTTAATTTATGAGTTTAAGTATGTACTTCAAAGTGATGTACTTGAAAATTTTATAGGTGACCGGTTGCAAGAAAAGTTCCATACCAGGACCTGGCTCCTAGACTAAAAGGCGCACGCTGTCATGAATGATATGGTGAATCTTTTTTAAGAAGAAAATTCTGATTTGCGTACTCTTTACCTGAAGATAATAGTCACTACTTGGCTTCTTTTGAATAATGTAAACCAGAATTAGCTTCCTGAGGTCAAAAGTAATTTAGGATTTTAAAATGAAATTGTGAGTCTTTCTCGAACTTGTTTATAGCTTACAAATCATGAGGAAGCCACCACATAGAATTCTATAATTATGAAAATCAATCTGTTCCGGTTGTACTTGGTTGGAAAGTAGTACTAAGTTCCAGGTTGCCTCAGTTCTAGGAACCAAAATAGCAGCTGCACATACAAAACCAAAAGTCTATGGGTTAAAGGAAACCAGTCTTGAGGGAATTGCGCCTTGTAATCATGAGTAAATACATGTTTGATGATCTAAGTCAGCAGCACAGACGTCCCTATAATAATAACCAGTGTATTTCAAAGACTAAATGATATTGGTATTTAGAAGGTATAACCTTATGCTAAACGCCCCTATATATGATGCACTGGGTTTTAGGGAAGAAAGAGAGAGTCTTTCATGATTTCACTGGCTGCGATGTTGTTTCAGCTTTACGTTATGGGACAAGGGCCTAGTTCGTTTCTCGTTATCATGTCTGCAAACAAAGCTATTATGATGCATAATCCCAAACTAGCACAGCTTTGAAAAGGTCTACTTTTTACCAAGAAGAATACAACTGCGGTCAAATAATTATCCCCAAGATGGAAGTACTGATGCTTCCTAAATTGGAAAGGAAGTATTGAGGAATCACATAGCATGTTGTCTGGATTTGGATTAACTTCCGTCAATTGTTGTGGGTACAAAACGTCATGCAAAGATTGATGCTATAGGTTTAGCCTACGCTGCCCTGGATTGTGCAGATGTAAACGCTGACGCTCCAAGAAGTCATTGTGGTGAGCTATGCACGCTACTATATAAAGATACCAATGTTAGGTAATATTCATCGAGGCTTACGAGCATACGTCTTACATTACATTATTTTTGACCAAAATGAAAGGAAACATAGAACTGGTATTGAGTATTACACTTCCTATTGAGAAATATTTCACCATAACCATTACTACAAACTAACCCATTACCACATGGCAATATTTTAGACTAGTCCAAATTCAAAAATGATGCAGACAACAATTTCAAGTGAATCAAATTTTACATTTTTGTTCTTTTTTTCATAGAAAACATTATGGGGAATGAAGAAATTGCTTGTCATAAGCAATTTCTTCATTTTCCATGATGTTTTCCAAAGCCATTATCTTGTGGGGAGTCAAAAAGAGTCACTGTGTGGTAATGAGAAGGAGTTTAGTTTAAAAGATTGCGTTTTGAAGTAGAAATTGTATGGACAGAAATGTGCCTCCAGGTTTTACCAAGAAGTATTGTTCAAAAATAGTACTTTTATGCACAGAACAGTTTTAAATCATGTAATCTTGTGTTTTAAAAACATACATTTTGTAATAAAAAAGCGGCCAATCATATCAGGCTTTATTGTAAAAATGGTATTTTCCACCCGTCAATGGCTGCCATCTTAGAAAATGGTGGCCACCTTGTAATTTTTATGCACAAAACATGCTAAAATTCTGTTTCCTCATGTTTGGAAACATTCCTTTTGTTGTGAAAAGTACAAAAATATGCCAATTATATTAGCTTTAATGGTAAAAGCGGTATCTTTCACTCGTCAATGGCGGCCATCTTAAAAATGGCGGCCATTTAGACTCTTTGAGTGGCTAATGGGTTTTTATTAAATTACATGGTCTGATGAATGTATGTGCAAAGTTTGATGCTTGCATCATCAAGTGTATGGTTTTTGCACTTATCTGCTTAGCTATTTGCCAGTTTCGTATGTTTGAACGTAATTTATCTGTGACCTCATTCTGACCTGCAATTCGAAATAGACACTAAGCAAGCATCCTAACATTGTTTGAAGTAGTCTAGAATATTTCTAGCATTGTTACCTTTAGTTATAAGAATGAACTGGATTATTTGTGTGTAAAATATAACTAAACCTTTAAATCAAGTTCAATCAAAATTTAGTTAAGTATCGTGCTTTATTTTGTTATTGGCCTGTGCGTTTTTAGCATAAATACGGTAAAATTGTGTTTGAAAATGACAATATATGCTCTAGGTGAGCCTCTGTCCATTTCTGATTCAATTTATTTGATTTCGTTGACATTGCTTTCATTTTGTGTGGACGCATATAATTCTGCTTTATCTATAAGCCATTTTTCTTGATTTTTGCACTCATTGACCTTTGACCTCGCTATGACCTTAAATCGAAAAAACACACTGGGCATCCACCCCTATCTTGTTTGTAATAGTCTAAGGAACAATTCTAGCATGGATGCCGAGCATTAACAAAGAATGCCATCAGGAGTCATCGTAGGATTTATAGTCCGTAGACTATAATTCCTTCATGGATTCTACCAGTGCTAGATTGGAACTCTGACATGCCCTGTCCATAGACACGCCTACTAAAAACAGGTGCCACCGAGAATAGAATCTGAAGAAAATAGACCATCTTTAATAGAAAGGAAATGAGCCAGGATCTGGAAAAATGTCCCTTAAGGCTTTTGAGCCCAACAGAGATCCAGATCAGCCTGTGCATACCCACAGTCTGATCAGGATCCATTTTGTTCTCCAATCTTCATGACCTGTAGTAACTTATAGAGAGCAGCACTGATGCATATTTGGACTGCATTTGATGACAGGCTGATCTTCAAGCTCAATTTTGAAAAATGCTATATGGGACGTTTTTCCAGATCCCGGCTCAAATGTGTTTTCAATGTTTATACGCCCGAAGGGTCGTATTATGCTATGGCCCCGGTCGTCCGTCCGTCTGTCCGTCTATCCGTCTGTCCGTCCGTTAGCAATTTCTTGTGTGCGCAACTCCTCCTACAGTTTTGATCGGAATTTTATCAAACTTGCCCCAATGATTCTCCATGGGGTCTTTTGTGCACGCCGCTTACGGAATTCAGATAACTCTTTTCGTTTTTGAATTATCTGCCATTGAATTTAAAGAAAAAATGGCAAATTTTACTGACAAGCCCCTCTCAGGCGTATATGCACCGCTCTGCGAAGCTCTTGTTTAATGTAGCTTTGTTTTGTATTGAAGAAAGTGTTCCATTTTACCCGGTCTATGCTCCAATTTACCCCCTCGACGGGCAGATGGGGACGTTTTCCACATGTGATTTCAAAGTCGCATAAAATTGTTATTTTGTACTGTATGCCTATTGCTCAAAGAAACCTATGTTTAAATGAAGCATATTTCATGCATATTTCATGCTCTTTCGTTACTTATAATCATCTGGTCAAAACATGCTATGTGCCGTGCACAGTAGCCTAGGTACATTTCATAGAGGGTGCATTATATAAATTAAATATAATACGATATTTTTCTTATGAATTTTATTTTTCTCAGAAAGAGCATATTTTCTCTTGAAAATTCTGAAAATTTCCAGCAAAGTAGGTGTATGCCCTATTGTGCCGTTAACAAGTTTTTTTTTTTTTTTTTTTTTTTTTTTTTTTTTTTTTTTTTTTTTTTAAACTTTATACGCGTTTTGTTTTTTGTCACAATTTCTCACCAAAAACCTAGAGCACTGCCGCTGTGTTTTTTAATCATTTTATCTTTTCATTGACGCGCAGCTGCTCGAAGTTACCCGTGAGGTAGGGTAAGGTGGGGCAAAACGCCCCTCGGGGTAAAACGCCCCCCATCGATTTCTAGGAAATGCCAATATTTATTACAAACTTATAACGTTGATATGATTGTAAAAAATGTGTAGATTATCTGACAGAAAAGTTTTAGCTCTAAAATTAGTCAATAAGAAAATATTTTGCAAAAATCATTTTCGGGTCATTTCTTATTATTTCCTGCTGCCATTTATTTCGAGTTACATCTGACACGGATCTATTTCATCTGATATGCAATACATATATCTATAGCACATTACATTGTGGTTTTATTGAAAAAGAAACATTTTGTAAAATATTTGGTGTATTTGGAATATTTTGATAAATGGTGAAATGGTCACTTTGGGGTAAAACGCCCCCAGTCTCATGGGGCAAAACGCCCCCTGGTTCGGAATTTTCCGGACGTGATCGTAGACCATTCGGCGGTTTCCGATCTATACGGAAACGTTACGAAGGGGAAAATCTGCCGCCGAATGATTACGGCAACGCCCGAAAAATGCCGAAGTCTTGTAAATTTCTATCATAAGTATTCTTTTAAATCTTTTAAACTTGATACACATTTGCATGCCTTCTACTTTCTATGTGTGTTCATTATTTTTGTTTATCAAGCGAATAACATCAAAAGAGTGTTAGTCACTGGATCATAAGTTACACGGTCGAAATCTTTGTTATCCCACGTACTCGACCGGAAAATTAAAAATTGACCACGAAGAACACCCGATAGATATTGATTTCAAGCGTAAGAGCTATTTTCAGTCAACTTAAAATGAATGAATTTGAAGCATGGGACCTGGGGCGTT